>JASFXW010000113.1:97500-105000 GCA_030490835.1 Annona cherimola | reverse complement strand
GATGGCCGACTGCTCTTGGGAAGCAGCTCGGAACCACCCGGATAGCCCCATCGATGCCCGAATGCCCGGCATCCTCGCCCCGTCCCTCCCGAATCGATGCCCCGTTGCCGCTGGTTGGCGGCCTAGCGCCCCGGGTCGTTGCCCTATCGCCCGGGGTCGTTGCCCGTCCGACTCGCGTCCATGCCCGGCCACATCGGCCCGGTGCTCGATCGCCACGGGGTGACGATGGACCCCCACGGGGCTACGCTCATCCCGTTCGGATCGATGCCTGAGACGCCCCGGATGCAACCCCGCCCAATCACCATGCTGTGGGAGCGGGTGTGGCCAGGGCCGAGTACCACAGGCTGGGCCGAGTACCGCCAGTATAACTGGTGAGCACTTTTGGCCGCAACTTCCTGCTTGTGGGGGTTCAGGCCCTCCAAGTATATAGGTAGACAGTGGTGGTGGATGGCCGACTGCTCTTGGGAAGCAGCTCGGAACCACCCGGATAGCCCCATCGATGCCCGAATGCCCGGCATCCTCGCCCCGTCCCTCCCGAATCGATGCCCGGTTGCCGCTAGTTGGCGGCCTAGCGCCCGGGGTCGTTGCCCGTCCGACTCGCATCCATGCCCGGCCTCATCGGCCCGGTGCTCGATCGCCACGGGGTGACGATGGACCCCCACGGGGATACGCTCATCCCGTTCGGAACGATGCCTGAGACGCCCCGGATGCAGCCCCGCCCAAGCACCATGCTGTGGGAGCGTGTGTGGCCAGGGCCGAGTACCGCCAGTATAACTGGTGAGCACTTTTGGCCGCAACTTCCTGCTTGTGGGGGTTCAGGCCCTCCAGGTATATAGGTAGACAGTGGTGGTGGATGGCCGACTGCTCTTGGGAAGCAGCTCGGAACCACCCGGATAGCCCCATCGATGCCCGAATGCCCGGCATCCTCGCCCCGTCCCTCCCGAATCGATGCCCCGTTGCCGCTGGTTTGCGGCCTAGCGCCCCGGGTCGTTGCCCTATCGCCCGGGGTCGTTGCCCGTCCGACTCGCGTCCATGCCCGGCCACATCGGCCCGGTGCTCGATCGCCACGGGGTGACGATGGACCCCCACGAGGCTACGCTCATCCCGTTCGGATCGATGCCTGAGACGCCCCGGATGCATCCCCGCCCAAGCACCATGCTGTGGGAGCGTGTGTGGCCAGGGCCGAGTACCGCCAGTATAACTGGTGAGCACTTTTGGCCGCAACTTCCTGCTTGTGGGGGTTCAGGCCCTCCAGGTATATAGGTAGACAGTGGTGGTGGATGGCCGACTGCTCTTGGGAAGCAGCTCGGAACCACCCGGATAGCCCCATCGATGCCCGAATGCCCGGCATCCTCGCCCCGTTGCCGCTAGTTGGCGGCCTAGTGCCCGGGGTCGTTGCCCGTCCGACTCGTGTCCATGCCCGCCCTCATCGGCCCGGTGCCCGGTCGCCATGGGGGGACGACGGACACCCTCGGGGCTATGCTCGTCGCGTTTGGATCGATGGCCGGCCGTCCCGGATGCAACCCCGCCCAAGCACCAAGCTGTGGGGGCGTGTGTGGCCAGGGCCGAGTACCACAGGCAGGGCCGAGTACCGCCAGTATAACTGGTGAGCACTTTTGGCCGCAACTTCCTGCTTGTGGGGGTTCAGGCCCTCCAAGTATATAGGTAGACAGTGTTGGTGGATGGCCGACTGCTCTTGGGAAGCAGCTCGGAACCACCCGGATTGCCCGATCGATGCGCGAATGCCCCGCGTCCTCGTCCCGTCCCTCCCGAATCGATGCCCCTTTGCCGCGAGTTGGCGGCCTAGCGCCCCGGGTCGTTGCCCGATCGCCCGGTTTCGTTGCCCGTCCGACTCGCGTCCATGCCCGGCGCTCGGTCGCCATGTGGGGAAGACGGACCCCCTCGGGGCTATGCTCGTCGCGTTCGGATCGATGCCCGGCCGTCCCGGATGCAACCCCGACCAAGCATTAAGCTGTGGGGGCGTGTGTGGCCAGGGCCGAGTACCACAGGCAGGGCCGAGTACCGCCAGTATAACTGGTGAGCACTTTTGGCCGCAACTTCCTGCTTGTGGGGGTTCAGGCCCTCCAAGTATATAGGTAGACAGTGGTGGTGGACGGCCGACTGCTCTTGGGAAGCAGCTCGGAACCACCCGGATTGCCCGATCGATGCGCGAATGCCCCGCGTCCTCGCCCCGTCCCTCCCGAATCGATGCCCCTTTGCCGCGAGTTGGCGGCCTAGCGCCTCGGGTCGTTGCCCGATCGCCCGGGGTCGTTGCCCGTCCGGGTCGCGTCCATGCCCGGCCTCCTCTGCCCGGTGCTCGATCGCCATTGGGGGACGACGGATCCCCGCGGGGCTATGCTCGTCCCGTTCGGATCGATGCTTGAGACGCGACCGTCTGCCCATGCCCCCGGATGGCATCCCCGCTCACGCGCGCATCGCCTGTTGGCGTTCACCCCGGATGGTGCACGCGTTGAAGCTGCCCCATGGGGCCGATGCTCAGAATCGCCCGAATTGCCCCCTGTCGATGCGTCCGAATAGCGTCCATGCTCGACCACCCCGTCCGGTGCTCGGCTGCCTTGTGGCAATGCCCGACCCCCACGGCACTATGCCTGTCCCTTTCGATTTAATGCTAGGCCACCCCGGACACATCCCCCCCCATGGATGCGTCGGGCTAGCGTCCATGCTCGACCACCCCGTCCGGTGCTCGGCTGCCTTATGGCAATGCCCGACCCCCACGGCACTATGCCTGTCCCTTTCGATTTAATGCTAGGCCGCCCCGGACGCATCCCCGTCCAAGTAGCCAGCATCTGGGTCGCGCATTGCCTGGGCCGTGTACCACAGCAAGGGCCGAGTACCGCCAGTATAACTGGTGAGCACTTTTGGCCGCAACTTCCTGCTTGTGGGCGTACGGGCCCTCCAGGTATATAGATAGACGGTGGTAGGCGACCGTCAGCCCATGCACCCCGATGGCAGCCGTGCTCACGCGTGCGTCCTGTGTTGCCGTTCACCCCGGACGGCCCACGCGCTGACGCTGCCCCCCGTGCCCGATGCTCGGAACCTCCCGGATTGCACCTCCCCCCCCCCCCAATGGATGCGTCGGGCTAGCGTCCATGCCCTGCCTCCTCGGTCTGGTGCTCGGCTGCCTTGTGCCAATGCACGACCCCCACGGCACTTTGCCAGTCCCTTTCGATTCGATGCTAAGCTGCCCCGGACGCATCCCCGTCCAAGGAGCCGGCTTCTGGGTGGTGCGCTGCCTGGGCCGAGTACCACATCATGGGCCGAGTACCGCCAGTATAACTGGTGAGCACTTTTGGCCGCAACTTCCTGCTTGTGGGCGTACGGGCCCTCCAGGTATATAGATAGACGGTGGTAGGCGACCGTCCGCCCATGCACCCGGGTGGCATCCCCGCTCACCCGTGCATCGTCTGATGCCGTTTGCCCCGGACGGCGCATGCGTTGACGTTGGCCCCGTGCCCGATGCTCGGAACCTCCCGGATTGCCCCACCCCCATCGATGCGTCGGGCTAGCGTCCATGCCTGGCCACCTCGGTCAGGTGCTCGGCTGTGCCTGTGGCAATGCACGACCCCCACGGCACTCTGCCCGTCCCTTTGGATACGATGCTAAGCTGCCCCGGACGCATCCCCGTCCATGGAGCCAGCTTCTGGGTCGTGCACTGCCTGGGCCGAGTACCAGAGCATGGGCCGAGTACCGCCAGTATAACTGGTGAGCACTTTTGGCCGCAACTTCCTGCTTGTGGGCGGACGGGCCCTCCAAGTATATAGGTAGAAGGTGGTATGCGACCGTCCGCCCATGCCCCCGGATGGCATCCCCGCTCACCCGCGCATCGTCTGATGGCGTTCACCACGGTCGGTGCACGCGTCGACGCTGCCCTTGGGGCGGATGGTTGTCCGTCTTCCTCCTTGCATCCTTCCCGCCTCTCACCCGCTCCAATCTGCTTGATCCGTCCTCTCCTTGTTGCGGTCCTGGGCGATGTGCTTGTCATGCCCGTCCAGTCCAGTACCCTTTACGTCGCAGTCGTCATCCGCCTAGTTTGCAGATTTGCACCCATAAGCCCCCAACACCCCATTCTGAGTTCGCGTGCGGGCGCGCCCGTTTGCTGCCCGAGGGTAACCGTCCACCGTGTAGTGTGAGCCACACCGCTGGACGTTGCTCCCGGGCAGCTGCCCCCCTCCGCTCCCCCAACCAGTCCCCCCTGCTGTTTACGCGTGCAGGCGCGCCCGTCCAGCTTGTCCGCCTCGATCACCCTGCATTGCTTGGTACGTGAGCAGACGTGAGCTGCGCCTCAATCTGTCCCTGCCCCTCGACTCGATTTGTTCCTCGACTGTGGGTTTTGCACTGCCCCCGTCCCCGTCCTCACGAATGGGCGACGCGGGGTGCTGACGGTTGCCTTCCGCGTGCGGGCGCGCCCGTCCAGCCGTTCCCCACTGGTCTCCCTGCACTACAGGGCGATACGTGTGGGTGCGAGCTGCGCCCGGATCGGTCCCTGTCCCTCGACTGTGGGTTCCGAGCTGCTCCCGTCCTCGTCCTCCCGGACGGGCGACGCGGGGCTGCGATGGATGGCTTTCGCGTGCGGGCGCGCCCGTCCAGCTCTCGTGCGCATCGTTCTCCCAGCACTCCTGGGCGAGCTGCGCGGACGCGGGCTGTGCCTCGATCGGTCCCTGTCCCTGTCCCTCGGCTGTGGGTTTTGCAGTGCTCCCGTCCTCGTCCCCCGGGTCGGGCGACGGTGGTTTTGATGGTTGGCTATCGCGTGCGGGCGCGCCCGTCCAGCTCTCGTGCGCAGCGTTCTCCCTGCACTCCTGGGCGAGCAATGCGGACGCGGGCTGCGCCTCGTTCAGTCCATGTCCCTCGATTCGATATGTCCCTCGGCTGTGCCTGTAGCAGTGCTCCCGTCCCCGTCCTCTTGGTCGGGTGACGCGGGGTTGCTTTGGTCGGATTTCGCGTGCGGGCGCGCCCGTCCAGCTCCGTTCCCCACTGATCGCCTTGCCTTGCACGGCGGCCTCTGTGCGGACGCGAGCTGTGCCTCGATCGGTCCCTGTCCCTTTATTCCATATGTCCCTCGGCTGTGGGTGTAGCTGTGCTCCCGTCCTCGTCCTCCAGGACGGGCGACGGGGGTTGCGATGGTTGGCTCTCGCGTGCGGGCGCGCCCGTCCAGCTCGTTTCCCCATTGATCGCCTTGCCTTGCATGGCGGCCTCTGTGCGGACGCGAGCTGTGCCTCGATCGGTCCCTGTCCCTCGATTCGATGTGTCCCTCGGATGTGGGTTTTACAGTGCTTCCGTCCTGGTCCTCCGGGACAGTCGACGGTGGTTGCGATGGTTGGCTATCGCGTGCGGGCGCGCCCGTCCAGCTCTCGTGCGCAGCGTTCTCCCCGCACTCCTGGGCGAGCAATGCGGACGCGGGCTGCGCCTCGGTCGGTCCCCGTCCCTCGATTCGATATGTCCCTCGGCTGTGCACTGTAGCGGTGCTCCCGTCCTCGTCCACTTGGTCGGTTGACGCGGGGTTGCTTCGGTCGGCTTTCGCGTGCGGGCGCGCCCGTCCAGCTCTGTTCCCCACTGATCGCCTTGCCTTGCACGGCCTCTGTGCGGACGCGAGCTGTGCCTCGATCGGTCCCAGTCCCTCGATTCGATATGTCCCTCGGCTGTGGGTGTAGCTGTGCTCCCGTCCTCGTCCTCCTGGACGGGCGACGGGGGTTGCGATGGTTGGCTTTCGCGTGCGGGCGCGCCCGTCCAGCTCTATTCCCACTGATCGCTTTGCCTGGCATCGTGCGGACGCGAGCTGTGCCCCTATCGGTCCGTGTCCCTCGATTCGATATGTCCCTCGGCTGTGGGTTTTTGCAGTGCTCAAATCCTCGTCCTCCGGGACGGGCGACGGTGGTTGCGATGGTTGGCTTTCGCGTGCGGTCGCGCCCGTCCAGCTCTCGTGCGCCGCGTTCTCCCAGCACTCCTGGGCGAGCAATGCGGACGCGGGCTGCGCCTCGGTCGGTCCCCGTCCCTCGATCCGATATGTCCCTCGGCTGTGCACTGTAGCGGTGCTACCGTCCTCGTCCACTTGGTCGGTTGACGCGGGGTTGCTTCGGTCGGCTTTCGCGTGCGGGCGCGCCCGTCCAGCTCCATTCCCCATTGATCGCCTTGCCTTGCATTGGCGGCCTCTGTGCGGACTCGAGCTGTGCCTCGATCGGTGCCTGTCCCTCTATTCGATTTGTCTCTCGGCTGTGGGTGTAGCTGTGCTCCCGTCCTCGTCCCCCCGGACGGCCGACGGCGGTTGCGATGGTTGACTTTCGCGTGCGGGCGCGCCCGTCCAGCTCTATTCCCCATTGATCGCCTTGCCTTGCATGGCGGCCTCTGTGCGGACGCGAGCTGTGCCTCGATCGGTCCCTGTCCCTCTATTCGATATGTCCATCGGCTGTGGGTTTTTGCAGTGCTCCAATCCTCGTCCTCCGGGACGGGCGACGGTCGTTCAGTCCATGTCCCTCGATTCGATATGTCCCTCGGCTGTGCCTGTAGCAGTGCTCCCGTCCCCGTCCTCTTGGATGGGCGACGCGGGGTTGCGATGGTCGGCTTTCGCGTGCGGGCGCGCCCGTCCAGCTCTATTCCCCATTGATCGCCTTGCCTTGCATGGCGGCCTCTGTGCGGACTCGAGCTGTGCCTCGATCGGTGCCTGTCCCTCCATTCGATTTGTCCCTCGGCTGTGGGTGTAGCTGTGCTCCCGTCCTCGTCCCCCCGGACGGGCGACGGGGGTTGCGATGGTTGGCTTTCGCGTGCGGGCGCGCCCGTCCAGCTCTATTCCCCATTGATCGCCTTGCCTTGCATGGCGGACTCTGTGCGGACGCGAGCTGTGCCTCGATCGGTCCCTGTCCCTCTATTCGATATGTCCGTCGGCTGTGAGTTCTGCTGTGCTCCCGTCCGCGTCCTCCGGGACGGGCTGCGGGGGTTGCGATGGTTGGCTCTCGCGTGCCGGGCTGCGCCTCGGTCAGTCCTTGTCCCTCGATCCGATATGTCCCTCGGCTGTGTGTAGCAGTGCTCCCGTCCCCGTCCTCTTGGATGGGCGACGCGGGGTTGCGATGGTCGGCTTTCGCGTGCGGGCGCGCCCGTCCAGCTCGATTCCCCCTTGATCGCCTTGCCTTGCACGGAGACCTCTGTGCGGACGCGAGCTGTGCCTCGATCGGTCCCTGTCCCTCGGCTGTGGGTTTTGCTGTGCTCCCGTCCTCGTCCTCCTGGACGGGCGACGCGGGGTTTCGATGGCTGGCTTTCGCCTGGCATGGCGACCTGTGCGGTCGCTAGCTGTGCCTCGAACGGTCCCTGTCCCTCGATTCGATTTGTCCCTCGGCTGTGGGTTTTGCGAGGCCCCCGTCCTCGTCCTCTTGGTCGGGCGACGCGGGGTGGCGATGTTTGGCTTCCGCGTGCGGGCGCGCCCGTCCTGCTCTCGTCTGCATGGGTCGCCCAGCACTGCAGGGCGATCTGTGCGGGCGGGAACTGTGCCTC
>JASFXW010000113.1:82500-87500 GCA_030490835.1 Annona cherimola | reverse complement strand
TGCTCAGAATCGCCCGAATTGCCCCCTGTCGATGCGTCCGAATAGCGTCCATGCTCGACCACCCCGTCCGGTGCTCGGCTGCCTTGTGGCAATGCCCGACCCCCACGGCACTATGCCTGTCCCTTTCGATTTAATGCTAGGCCACCCCGGACACATCCCCCCCCATGGATGCGTCGGGCTAGCGTCCATGCTCGACCACCCCGTCCGGTGCTCGGCTGCCTTGTGGCAATGCCCGACCCCCACGGCACTATGCCTGTCCCTTTCGATTTAATGCTAGGCCGCCCCGGACGCATCCCCGTCCAAGTAGCCAGCATCTGGGTCGCGCATTGCCTGGGCCGTGTACCACAGCAAGGGCCGAGTACCGCCAGTATAACTGGTGAGCACTTTTGGCCGCAACTTCCTGCTTGTGGGCGTACGGGCCCTCCAGGTATATAGATAGACGGTGGTAGGCGACCGTCAGCCCATGCACCCCGATGGCAGCCGTGCTCACGCGTGCGTCCTGTGTTGCCGTTCACCCCGGACGGCCCACGCGCTGACGCTGCCCCCGTGCCCGATGCTCGGAACCTCCCGGATTGCCCCTCCCCCCCCCCCAATGGATGCGTCGGGCTAGCGTCCATGCCCTGCCTCCTCGGTCTGGTGCTCGGCTGCCTTGTGCCAATGCACGACCCCCACGGCACTTTGCCAGTCCCTTTCGATTCGATGCTAAGCTGCCCCGGACGCATCCCCGTCCAAGGAGCCGGCTTCTGGGTGGTGCGCTGCCTGGGCCGAGTACCACATCATGGGCCGAGTACCGCCAGTATAACTGGTGAGCACTTTTGGCCGCAACTTCCTGCTTGTGGGCGTACGGGCCCTCCAGGTATATAGATAGACGGTGGTAGGCGACCGTCCGCCCATGCACCCGGGTGGCATCCCCGCTCACCCGTGCATCGTCTGATGCCGTTTGCCCCGGACGGCGCATGCGTTGACGTTGGCCCCGTGCCCGATGCTCGGAACCTCCCGGATTGCCCCACCCCCATCGATGCGTCGGGCTAGCGTCCATGCCTGGCCACCTCGGTCAGGTGCTCGGCTGTGCCTGTGGCAATGCACGACCCCCACGGCACTCTGCCCGTCTCTTTGGATACGATGCTAAGCTGCCCCGGACGCATCCCCGTCCATGGAGCCAGCTTCTGGGTCGTGCACTGCCTGGGCCGAGTACCAGAGCATGGGCCGAGTACCGCCAGTATAACTGGTGAGCACTTTTGGCCGCAACTTCCTGCTTGTGGGCGGACGGGCCCTCCAAGTGTATAGGTAGAAGGTGGTATGCGACCGTCCGCCCATGCCCCCGGATGGCATCCCCGCTCACCCGCGCATCGTCTGATGGCGTTCACCACGGTCGGTGCACGCGTCGACGCTGCCCTTGGGGCGGATGGTTGTCCGTCTTCCTCCTTGCATCCTTCCCGCCTCTCACCCGCTCCAATCTGCTTGATCCGTCCTCTCCTTGTTGCGGTCCTGGGCGATGTGCTTGTCATGCCCGTCCAGTCCAGTACCCTTTACGTCGCAGTCGTCATCCGCCTAGTTTGCAGATTTGCACCCATAAGCCCCCAACACCCCATTCTGAGTTCGCGTGCGGGCGCGCCCGTTTGCTGCCCGAGGGTAACCGTCCACCGTGTAGTGTGAGCCACACCGCTGGACGTTGCTCCCGGGCAGCTGCCCCCCTCCGCTCCCCCAACCAGTCCCCCCTGCTGTTTACGCGTGCAGGCGCGCCCGTCCAGCTTGTCCGCCTCGATCACCCTGCATTGCTTGGTACGTGAGCAGACGTGAGCTGCGCCTCAATCTGTCCCTGCCCCTCGACTCGATTTGTTCCTCGACTGTGGGTTTTGCACTGCCCCCGTCCCCGTCCTCACGAATGGGCGACGCGGGGTGCTGACGGTTGCCTTCCGCGTGCGGGCGCGCCCGTCCAGCCGTTCCCCACTGGTCTCCCTGCACTGCAGGGCGATACGTGTGGGTGCGAGCTGCGCCCGGATCGGTCCCTGTCCCTCGACTGTGGGTTCCGAGCTGCTCCCGTCCTCGTCCTCCCGGACGGGCGACGCGGGGCTGCGATGGATGGCTTTCGCGTGCGGGCGCGCCCGTCCAGCTCTCGTGCGCATCGTTCTCCCAGCACTCCTGGGCGAGCTGCGCGGACGCGGGCTGTGCCTCGATCGGTCCCTGTCCCTGTCCCTCGGCTGTGGGTTTTGCAGTGCTCCCGTCCTCGTCCCCCGGGTCGGGCGACGGTGGTTTTGATGGTTGGCTATCGCGTGCGGGCGCGCCCGTCCAGCTCTCGTGCGCAGCGTTCTCCCTGCACTCCTGGGCGAGCAATGCGGACGCGGGCTGCGCCTCGTTCAGTCCATGTCCCTCGATTCGATATGTCCCTCGGCTGTGCCTGTAGCAGTGCTCCCGTCCCCGTCCTCTTGGTCGGGTGACGCGGGGTTGCTTTGGTCGGATTTCGCGTGCGGGCGCGCCCGTCCAGCTCCGTTCCCCACTGATCGCCTTGCCTTGCACGGCGGCCTCTGTGCGGACGCGAGCTGTGCCTCGATCGGTCCCTGTCCCTTTATTCCATATGTCCCTCGGCTGTGGGTGTAGCTGTGCTCCCGTCCTCGTCCTCCAGGACGGGCGACGGGGGTTGCGATGGTTGGCTCTCGCGTGCGGGCGCGCCCGTCCAGCTCGTTTCCCCATTGATCGCCTTGCCTTGCATGGCGGCCTCTGTGCGGACGCGAGCTGTGCCTCGATCGGTCCCTGTCCCTCGATTCGATGTGTCCCTCGGATGTGGGTTTTACAGTGCTTCCGTCCTGGTCCTCCGGGACAGTCGACGGTGGTTGCGATGGTTGGCTATCGCGTGCGGGCGCGCCCGTCCAGCTCTCGTGCGCAGCGTTCTCCCCGCACTCCTGGGCGAGCAATGCGGACGCGGGCTGCGCCTCGGTCGGTCCCCGTCCCTCGATTCGATATGTCCCTCGGCTGTGCACTGTAGCGGTGCTCCCGTCCTCGTCCACTTGGTCGGTTGACGCGGGGTTGCTTCGGTCGGCTTTCGCGTGCGGGCGCGCCCGTCCAGCTCTGTTCCCCACTGATCGCCTTGCCTTGCACGGCCTCTGTGCGGACGCGAGCTGTGCCTCGATCGGTCCCAGTCCCTCGATTCGATATGTCCCTCGGCTGTGGGTGTAGCTGTGCTCCCGTCCTCGTCCTCCTGGACGGGCGACGGGGGTTGCGATGGTTGGCTTTCGCGTGCGGGCGCGCCCGTCCAGCTCTATTCCCACTGATCGCTTTGCCTGGCATCGTGCGGACGCGAGCTGTGCCCCTATCGGTCCGTGTCCCTCGATTCGATATGTCCCTCGGCTGTGGGTTTTTGCAGTGCTCAAATCCTCGTCCTCCGGGACGGGCGACGGTGGTTGCGATGGTTGGCTTTCGCGTGCGGTCGCGCCCGTCCAGCTCTCGTGCGCCGCGTTCTCCCAGCACTCCTGGGCGAGCAATGCGGACGCGGGCTGCGCCTCGGTCGGTCCCCGTCCCTCGATCCGATATGTCCCTCGGCTGTGCACTGTAGCGGTGCTACCGTCCTCGTCCACTTGGTCGGTTGACGCGGGGTTGCTTCGGTCGGCTTTCGCGTGCGGGCGCGCCCGTCCAGCTCCATTCCCCATTGATCGCCTTGCCTTGCATTGGCGGCCTCTGTGCGGACTCGAGCTGTGCCTCGATCGGTGCCTGTCCCTCTATTCGATTTGTCTCTCGGCTGTGGGTGTAGCTGTGCTCCCGTCCTCGTCCCCCCGGACGGCCGACGGCGGTTGCGATGGTTGACTTTCGCGTGCGGGCGCGCCCGTCCAGCTCTATTCCCCATTGATCGCCTTGCCTTGCATGGCGGCCTCTGTGCGGACGCGAGCTGTGCCTCGATCGGTCCCTGTCCCTCTATTCGATATGTCCATCGGCTGTGGGTTTTTGCAGTGCTCCAATCCTCGTCCTCCGGGACGGGCGACGGTCGTTCAGTCCATGTCCCTCGATTCGATATGTCCCTCGGCTGTGCCTGTAGCAGTGCTCCCGTCCCCGTCCTCTTGGATGGGCGACGCGGGGTTGCGATGGTCGGCTTTCGCGTGCGGGCGCGCCCGTCCAGCTCTATTCCCCATTGATCGCCTTGCCTTGCATGGCGGCCTCTGTGCGGACTCGAGCTGTGCCTCGATCGGTGCCTGTCCCTCCATTCGATTTGTCCCTCGGCTGTGGGTGTAGCTGTGCTCCCGTCCTCGTCCCCCCGGACGGGCGACGGGGGTTGCGATGGTTGGCTTTCGCGTGCGGGCGCGCCCGTCCAGCTCTATTCCCCATTGATCGCCTTGCCTTGCATGGCGGACTCTGTGCGGACGCGAGCTGTGCCTCGATCGGTCCCTGTCCCTCTATTCGATATGTCCGTCGGCTGTGAGTTCTGCTGTGCTCCCGTCCGCGTCCTCCGGGACGGGCTGCGGGGGTTGCGATGGTTGGCTCTCGCGTGCCGGGCTGCGCCTCGGTCAGTCCTTGTCCCTCGATCCGATATGTCCCTCGGCTGTGTGTAGCAGTGCTCCCGTCCCCGTCCTCTTGGATGGGCGACGCGGGGTTGCGATGGTCGGCTTTCGCGTGCGGGCGCGCCCGTCCAGCTCGATTCCCCCTTGATCGCCTTGCCTTGCACGGAGACCTCTGTGCGGACGCGAGCTGTGCCTCGATCGGTCCCTGTCCCTCGGCTGTGGGTTTTGCTGTGCTCCCGTCCTCGTCCTCCTGGACGGGCGACGCGGGGTTTCGATGGCTGGCTTTCGCCTGGCATGGCGACCTGTGCGGTCGCTAGCTGTGCCTCGAACGGTCCCTGTCCCTCGATTCGATTTGTCCCTCGGCTGTGGGTTTTGCGAGGCCCCCGTCCTCGTCCTCTTGGTCGGGCGACGCGGGGTGGCGATGTTTGGCTTCCGCGTGCGGGCGCGCCCGTCCTGCTCTCGTCTGCATGGGTCGCCCAGCACTGCAGGGCGATCTGTGCGGGCGGGAACTGT
>JASFXW010000113.1:67500-72500 GCA_030490835.1 Annona cherimola | reverse complement strand
TTTTGGCCGCAACTTCCTGCTTGTGGGGGTTCAGGCCCTCCAAGTATATAGGTAGACAGTGGTGGTGGATGGCCGACTGCTCTTGGGAAGCAGCTCGGAACCACCCGGATAGCCCCATCGATGCCCGAATGCCCGGCATCCTCGCCCCGTCCCTCCCGAATCGATGCCCGGTTGCCGCTAGTTGGCGGCCTAGCGCCCGGGGTCGTTGCCCGTCCGACTCGCATCCATGCCCGGCCTCATCGGCCCGGTGCTCGATCGCCACGGGGTGACGATGGACCCCCACGGGGATACGCTCATCCCGTTCGGAACGATGCCTGAGACGCCCCGGATGCAGCCCCGCCCAAGCACCATGCTGTGGGAGCGTGTGTGGCAAGGGCCGAGTACCGCCAGTATAACTGGTGAGCACTTTTGGCCGCAACTTCCTGCTTGTGGGGGTTCAGGCCCTCCAGGTATATAGGTAGACAGTGGTGGTGGATGGCCGACTGCTCTTGGGAAGCAGCTCGGAACCACCCGGATAGCCCCATCGATGCCCGAATGCCCGACATCCTCGCCCCGTCCCTCCCGAATCGATGCCCCGTTGCCGCTGGTTGGCGGCCTAGCGCCCCGGGTCGTTGCCCTATCGCCCGGGGTCGTTGCCCGTCCGACTCGCGTCCATGCCCGGCCACATCGGCCCGGTGCTCGATCGCCACGGGGTGACGATGGACCCCCACGGGGCTACGCTCATCCCGTTCGGATCGATGCCTGAGACGCCCCGGATGCAACCCCGCCCAATCACCATGCTGTGGGAGCGGGTGTGGCCAGGGCCGAGTACCACAGGCTGGGCCGAGTACCGCCAGTATAACTGGTGAGCACTTTTGGCCGCAACTTCCTGCTTGTGGGGGTTCAGGCCCTCCAAGTATATAGGTAGACAGTGGTGGTGGATGGCCGACTGCTCTTGGGAAGCAGCTCGGAACCACCCGGATAGCCCCATCGATGCCCGAATGCCCGGCATCCTCGCCCCGTCCCTCCCGAATCGATGCCCGGTTGCCGCTAGTTGGCGGCCTAGCGCCCGGGGTCGTTGCCCGTCCGACTCGCATCCATGCCCGGCCTCATCGGCCCGGTGCTCGATCGCCACGGGGTGACGATGGACCCCCACGGGGATACGGTCATCCCGTTCGGAACGATGCTTGAGACGCCCCGGATGCAGCCCCGCCCAAGCACCATGCTGTGGGAGCGTGTGTGGCCAGGGCCGAGTACCACAGGCTGGGCCGAGTACCGCCAGTATAACTGGTGAGCACTTTTGGCCGCAACTTCCTGCTTGTGGGGGTTCAGGCCCTCCAGGTATATAGGTAGACAGTGGTGGTGGATGGCCGACTGCTCTTGGGAAGCAGCTCGGAACCACCCGGATAGCCCCATCGATGCCCGAATGCCCGGCATCCTCGCCCCGTCCCTCCCGAATCGATGCCCCGTTGCCGCTGGTTTGCGGCCTAGCGCCCCGGGTCGTTGCCCTATCGCCCGGGGTCGTTGCCCGTCCGACTCGCGTCCATGCCCGGCCACATCGGCCCGGTGCTCGATCGCCACGGGGTGACGATGGACCCCCACGAGGCTACGCTCATCCCGTTCGGATCGATGCCTGAGACGCCCCGATGCATCCCCGCCCAAGCACCATGCTGTGGGAGCGTGTGTGGCCAGGGCCGAGTACCGCCAGTATAACTGGTGAGCACTTTTGGCCGCAACTTCCTGCTTGTGGGGGTTCAGGCCCTCCAGGTATATAGGTAGACAGTGGTGGTGGATGGCCGACTGCTCTTGGGAAGCAGCTCGGAACCACCCGGATAGCCCCATCGATGCCCGAATGCCCGGCATCCTCGCCCCGTTGCCGCTAGTTGGCGGCCTAGTGCCCGGGGTCGTTGCCCGTCCGACTCGTGTCCATGCCCGCCCTCATCGGCCCGGTGCCCGGTCGCCATGGGGGGACGACGGACACCCTCGGGGCTATGCTCGTCGCGTTTGGATCGATGGCCGGCCGTCCCGGATGCAACCCCGCCCAAGCACCAAGCTGTGGGGGCGTGTGTGGCCAGGGCCGAGTACCACAGGCAGGGCCGAGTACCGCCAGTATAACTGGTGAGCACTTTTGGCCGCAACTTCCTGCTTGTGGGGGTTCAGGCCCTCCAAGTATATAGGTAGACAGTGTTGGTGGATGGCCGACTGCTCTTGGGAAGCAGCTCGGAACCACCCGGATTGCCCGATCGATGCGCGAATGCCCCGCGTCCTCGTCCCGTCCCTCCCGAATCGATGCCCCTTTGCCGCGAGTTGGCGGCCTAGCGCCCCGGGTCGTTGCCCGATCGCCCGGTTTCGTTGCCCGTCCGACTCGCGTCCATGCCCGGCGCTCGGTCGCCATGTGGGGAAGACGGACCCCCTCGGGGCTATGCTCGTCGCGTTCGGATCGATGCCCGGCCGTCCCGGATGCAACCCCGACCAAGCATTAAGCTGTGGGGGCGTGTGTGGCCAGGGCCGAGTACCACAGGCAGGGCCGAGTACCGCCAGTATAACTGGTGAGCACTTTTGGCCGCAACTTCCTGCTTGTGGGGGTTCAGGCCCTCCAAGTATATAGGTAGACAGTGGTGGTGGACGGCCGACTGCTCTTGGGAAGCAGCTCGGAACCACCCGGATTGCCCGATCGATGCGCGAATGCCCCGCGTCCTCGCCCCGTCCCTCCCGAATCGATGCCCCTTTGCCGCGAGTTGGCGGCCTAGCGCCTCGGGTCGTTGCCCGATCGCCCGGGGTCGTTGCCCGTCCGGGTCGCGTCCATGCCCGGCCTCCTCTGCCCGGTGCTCGATCGCCATTGGGGGACGACGGATCCCCGCGGGGCTATGCTCGTCCCGTTCGGATCGATGCTTGAGACGCGACCGTCTGCCCATGCCCCCGGATGGCATCCCCGCTCACGCGCGCATCGCCTGTTGGCGTTCACCCCGGATGGTGCACGCGTTGAAGCTGCCCCATGGGGCCGATGCTCAGAATCGCCCGAATTGCCCCCTGTCGATGCGTCCGAATAGCGTCCATGCTCGACCACCCCGTCCGGTGCTCGGCTGCCTTGTGGCAATGCCCGACCCCCACGGCACTATGCCTGTCCCTTTCGATTTAATGCTAGGCCACCCCGGACACATCCCCCCCCATGGATGCGTCGGGCTAGCGTCCATGCTCGACCACCCCGTCCGGTGCTCGGCTGCCTTGTGGCAATGCCCGACCCCCACGGCACTATGCCTGTCCCTTTCGATTTAATGCTAGGCCGCCCCGGACGCATCCCCGTCCAAGTAGCCAGCATCTGGGTCGCGCATTGCCTGGGCCGTGTACCACAGCAAGGGCCGAGTACCGCCAGTATAACTGGTGAGCACTTTTGGCCGCAACTTCCTGCTTGTGGGCGTACGGGCCCTCCAGGTATATAGATAGACGGTGGTAGGCGACCGTCAGCCCATGCACCCCGATGGCAGCCGTGCTCACGCGTGCGTCCTGTGTTGCCGTTCACCCCGGACGGCCCACGCGCTGACGCTGCCCCCCGTGCCCGATGCTCGGAACCTCCCGGATTGCCCCTCCCCCCCCCCCAATGGATGCGTCGGGCTAGCGTCCATGCCCTGCCTCCTCGGTCTGGTGCTCGGCTGCCTTGTGCCAATGCACGACCCCCACGGCACTTTGCCAGTCCCTTTCGATTCGATGCTAAGCTGCCCCGGACGCATCCCCGTCCAAGGAGCCGGCTTCTGGGTGGTGCGCTGCCTGGGCCGAGTACCACATCATGGGCCGAGTACCGCCAGTATAACTGGTGAGCACTTTTGGCCGCAACTTCCTGCTTGTGGGCGTACGGGCCCTCCAGGTATATAGATAGACGGTGGTAGGCGACCGTCCGCCCATGCACCCGGGTGGCATCCCCGCTCACCCGTGCATCGTCTGATGCCGTTTGCCCCGGACGGCGCATGCGTTGACGTTGGCCCCGTGTCCGATGCTCGGAACCTCCCGGATTGCCCCACCCCCATCGATGCGTCGGGCTAGCGTCCATGCCTGGCCACCTCGGTCAGGTGCTCGGCTGTGCCTGTGGCAATGCACGACCCCCACGGCACTCTGCCCGTCCCTTTGGATACGATGCTAAGCTGCCCCGGACGCATCCCCGTCCATGGAGCCAGCTTCTGGGTCGTGCACTGCCTGGGCCGAGTACCAGAGCATGGGCCGAGTACCGCCAGTATAACTGGTGAGCACTTTTGGCCGCAACTTCCTGCTTGTGGGCGGACGGGCCCTCCAAGTATATAGGTAGAAGGTGGTATGCGACCGTCCGCCCATGCCCCCGGATGGCATCCCCGCTCACCCGCGCATCGTCTGATGGCGTTCACCACGGTCGGTGCACGCGTCGACGCTGCCCTTGGGGCGGATGGTTGTCCGTCTTCCTCCTTGCATCCTTCCCGCCTCTCACCCGCTCCAATCTGCTTGATCCGTCCTCTCCTTGTTGCGGTCCTGGGCGATGTGCTTGTCATGCCCGTCCAGTCCAGTACCCTTTACGTCGCAGTCGTCATCCGCCTAGTTTGCAGATTTGCACCCATAAGCCCCCAACACCCCATTCTGAGTTCGCGTGCGGGCGCGCCCGTTTGCTGCCCGAGGGTAACCGTCCACCGTGTAGTGTGAGCCACACCGCTGGACGTTGCTCCCGGGCAGCTGCCCCCCTCCGCTCCCCCAACCAGTCCCCCCTGCTGTTTACGCGTGCAGGCGCGCCCGTCCAGCTTGTCCGCCTCGATCACCCTGCATTGCTTGGTACGTGAGCAGACGTGAGCTGCGCCTCAATCTGTCCCTGCCCCTCGACTCGATTTGTTCCTCGACTGTGGGTTTTGCACTGCCCCCGTCCCCGTCCTCACGAATGGGCGACGCGGGGTGCTGACGGTTGCCTTCCGCGTGCGGGCGCGCCCGTCCAGCCGTTCCCCACTGGTCTCCCTGCACTGCAGGGCGATACGTGTGGGTGCGAGCTGCGCCCGGATCGGTCCCTGTCC
>JASFXW010000113.1:45000-52500 GCA_030490835.1 Annona cherimola | reverse complement strand
CCGCCTCCTCGCCCCGTCCCTCCCGAATCGATGCCCCGTTGCCGCTAGTTGGCGGCCTAGCGCCCCGGGTCGTTGCCCGATCGCCCGTCCGACTCGCGTCCATGCCCGGCCACATCGGCCCGGTGCTCGATCGCCACGGGGTGACGATGGACCCCCACGGGGCTACGCTCATCCCGTTCGGATCGATGCCTGAGACGCCCCGGATGCAACCCCGCCCAAGCACCATGCTGTGGGAGCGGGTGTGGCCAGGGCCGAGTACCACAGGCTGGGCCGAGTACCGCCAGTATAACTGGTGAGCACTTTTGGCCGCAACTTCCTGCTTGTGGGGGTTCAGGCCCTCCAGGTATATAGGTAGACAGTGGTGGTGGATGGCCGACTGCTCTATGGAAGCAGCTCGGAACCACCCGGATTGCCCCATAGATGCTCGAATGCCCCGCCTCCTCGCCCCGTCCCTCCCGAATCGATGCCCCGTTGCCGCTAGTTGGCGGCCTAGCGCCCCGGGTCGTTGCCCGATCGCCCGTCCGACTCGCGTCCATGCCCGGCCACATCGGCCCGGTGCTCGATCGCCACGGGGTGACGATGGACCCCCACGGGGCTACGCTCATCCCGTTCGGATCGATGCCTGAGACGCCCCGGATGCAACCCCGCCAAAGCACCATGCTGTGGGAGCGGGTGTGGCCAGGGCCGAGTACCACAGGCTGGGCCGAGTACCGCCAGTATAACTGGTGAGCACTTTTGGCCGCAACTTCCTGCTTGTGGGGGTTCAGGCCCTCCAGGTATATAGGTAGACAGTGGTGGTGGATGGCCGACTGCTCTTGGGAAGCAGCTCGGAACCACCCGGATGGCCCCATCGATGCCCGAATGCCCGGCATCCTCGCCCCGTCCCTCCCGAATCGATGCCCCGTTGCCGCTAGTTGGCGGCCTAGCGCCCCGGGTCGTTGCCCGATCGCCCGGGGTCGTTGCCCGTCCGACTCGCATCCATGCCCGGCCTCATCGGCCCGGTGCTCGATCGCCACGGGGTGACGATGGACCCCCACGGGGATACGCTCATCCCGTTCGGAACGATGCCTGAGACGCCCCGGATGCAGCCCCGCCCAAGCACCATGCTGTGGGAGCGTGTGTGGCCAGGGCCGAGTACCGCCAGTATAACTGGTGAGCACTTTTGGCCGCAACTTCCTGCTTGTGGGGGTTCAGGCCCTCCAGGTATATAGGTAGACAGTGGTGGTGGATGGCCGACTGCTCTTGGGAAGCAGCTCGGAACCACCCGGATAGCCCCATCGATGCCCGAATGCCCGGCATCCTCGCCCCGTCCCTCCCGAATCGATGCCCCGTTGCCGCTGGTTGGCGGCCTAGCGCCCCGGGTCGTTGCCCTATCGCCCGGGGTCGTTGCCCGTCCGACTCGCGTCCATGCCCGGCCACATCGGCCCGGTGCTCGATCGCCACGGGGTGACGATGGACCCCCACGGGGCTACGCTCATCCCGTTCGGATCGATGCCTGAGACGCCCCGGATGCAACCCCGCCCAATCACCATGCTGTGGGAGCGGGTGTGGCCAGGGCCGAGTACCACAGGCTGGGCCGAGTACCGCCAGTATAACTGGTGAGCACTTTTGGCCGCAACTTCCTGCTTGTGGGGGTTCAGGCCCTCCAAGTATATAGGTAGACAGTGGTGGTGGATGGCCGACTGCTCTTGGGAAGCAGCTCGGAACCACCCGGATAGCCCCATCGATGCCCGAATGCCCGGCATCCTCGCCCCGTCCCTCCCGAATCGATGCCCGGTTGCCGCTAGTTGGCGGCCTAGCGCCCGGGGTCGTTGCCCGTCCGACTCGCATCCATGCCCGGCCTCATCGGCCCGGTGCTCGATCGCCACGGGGTGACGATGGACCCCCACGGGGATACGGTCATCCCGTTCGGAACGATGCTTGAGACGCCCCGGATGCAGCCCCGCCCAAGCACCATGCTGTGGGAGCGTGTGTGGCCAGGGCCGAGTACCACAGGCTGGGCCGAGTACCGCCAGTATAACTGGTGAGCACTTTTGGCCGCAACTTCCTGCTTGTGGGGGTTCAGGCCCTCCAGGTATATAGGTAGACAGTGGTGGTGGATGGCCGACTGCTCTTGGGAAGCAGCTCGGAACCACCCGGATAGCCCCATCGATGCCCGAATGCCCGGCATCCTCGCCCCGTCCCTCCCGAATCGATGCCCCGTTGCCGCTGGTTTGCGGCCTAGCGCCCCGGGTCGTTGCCCTATCGCCCGGGGTCGTTGCCCGTCCGACTCGCGTCCATGCCCGGCCACATCGGCCCGGTGCTCGATCGCCACGGGGTGACGATGGACCCCCACGAGGCTACGCTCATCCCGTTCGGATCGATGCCTGAGACGCCCCGGATGCATCCCCGCCCAAGCACCATGCTGTGGGAGCGTGTGTGGCCAGGGCCGAGTACCACAGGCTGGGCCGAGTACCGCCAGTATAACTGGTGAGCACTTTTGGCCGCAACTTCCTGCTTGTGGGGGTTCAGGCCCTCCAGGTATATAGGTAGACAGTGGTGGTGGATGGCCGACTGCTCTTGGGAAGCAGCTCGGAACCACCCGGATAGCCCCATCGATGCCCGAATGCCCGGCATCCTCGCCCCGTTGCCGCTAGTTGGCGGCCTAGTGCCCGGGGTCGTTGCCCGTCCGACTCGTGTCCATGCCCGCCCTCATCGGCCCGGTGCCCGGTCGCCATGGGGGGACGACGGACACCCTCGGGGCTATGCTCGTCGCGTTTGGATCGATGGCCGGCCGTCCCGGATGCAACCCCGCCCAAGCACCAAGCTGTGGGGGCGTGTGTGGCCAGGGCCGAGTACCACAGGCAGGGCCGAGTACCGCCTGTATAACTGGTGAGCACTTTTGGCCGCAACTTCCTGCTTGTGGGGGTTCAGGCCCTCCAAGTATATAGGTAGACAGTGTTGGTGGATGGCCGACTGCTCTTGGGAAGCAGCTCGGAACCACCCGGATTGCCCGATCGATGCGCGAATGCCCCGCGTCCTCGTCCCGTCCCTCCCGAATCGATGCCCCTTTGCCGCGAGTTGGCGGCCTAGCGCCCCGGGTCGTTGCCCGATCGCCCGGTTTCGTTGCCCGTCCGACTCGCGTCCATGCCCGGCGCTCGGTCGCCATGTGGGGAAGACGGACCCCCTCGGGGCTATGCTCGTCGCGTTCGGATCGATGCCCGGCCGTCCCGGATGCAACCCCGACCAAGCATTAAGCTGTGGGGGCGTGTGTGGCCAGGGCCGAGTACCACAGGCAGGGCCGAGTACCGCCAGTATAACTGGTGAGCACTTTTGGCCGCAACTTCCTGCTTGTGGGGGTTCAGGCCCTCCAAGTATATAGGTAGACAGTGGTGGTGGACGGCCGACTGCTCTTGGGAAGCAGCTCGGAACCACCCGGATTGCCCGATCGATGCGCGAATGCCCCGCGTCCTCGCCCCGTCCCTCCCGAATCGATGCCCCTTTGCCGCGAGTTGGCGGCCTAGCGCCTCGGGTCGTTGCCCGATCGCCCGGGGTCGTTGCCCGTCCGGGTCGCGTCCATGCCCGGCCTCCTCTGCCCGGTGCTCGATCGCCATTGGGGGACGACGGATCCCCGCGGGGCTATGCTCGTCCCGTTCGGATCGATGCTTGAGACGCGACCGTCTGCCCATGCCCCCGGATGGCATCCCCGCTCACGCGCGCATCGCCTGTTGGCGTTCACCCCGGATGGTGCACGCGTTGAAGCTGCCCCATGGGGCCGATGCTCAGAATCGCCCGAATTGCCCCCTGTCGATGCGTCCGAATAGCGTCCATGCTCGACCACCCCGTCCGGTGCTCGGCTGCCTTGTGGCAATGCCCGACCCCCACGGCACTATGCCTGTCCCTTTCGATTTAATGCTAGGCCACCCCGGACACATCCCCCCCCATGGATGCGTCGGGCTAGCGTCCATGCTCGACCACCCCGTCCGGTGCTCGGCTGCCTTGTGGCAATGCCCGACCCCCACGGCACTATGCCTGTCCCTTTCGATTTAATGCTAGGCCGCCCCGGACGCATCCCCGTCCAAGTAGCCAGCATCTGGGTCGCGCATTGCCTGGGCCGTGTACCACAGCAAGGGCCGAGTACCGCCAGTATAACTGGTGAGCACTTTTGGCCGCAACTTCCTGCTTGTGGGCGTACGGGCCCTCCAGGTATATAGATAGACGGTGGTAGGCGACCGTCAGCCCATGCACCCCGATGGCAGCCGTGCTCACGCGTGCGTCCTGTGTTGCCGTTCACCCCGGACGGCCCACGCGCTGACGCTGCCCCCCGTGCCCGATGCTCGGAACCTCCCGGATTGCCCCTCCCCCCCCCCCCCCCCAATGGATGCGGCGGGCTAGCGTCCATGCCCTGCCTCCTCGGTCTGGTGCTCGGCTGCCTTGTGCCAATGCACGACCCCCACGGCACTTTGCCAGTCCCTTTCGATTCGATGCTAAGCTGCCCCGGACGCATCCCCGTCCAAGGAGCCGGCTTCTGGGTGGTGCGCTGCCTGGGCCGAGTACCACATCATGGGCCGAGTACCGCCAGTATAACTGGTGAGCACTTTTGGCCGCAACTTCCTGCTTGTGGGCGTACGGGCCCTCCAGGTATATAGATAGACGGTGGTAGGCGACCGTCCGCCCATGCACCCGGGTGGCATCCCCGCTCACCCGTGCATCGTCTGATGCCGTTTGCCCCGGACGGCGCATGCGTTGACGTTGGCCCCGTGCCCGATGCTCGGAACCTCCCGGATTGCCCCACCCCCATCGATGCGTCGGGCTAGCGTCCATGCCTGGCCACCTCGGTCAGGTGCTCGGCTGTGCCTGTGGCAATGCACGACCCCCACGGCACTCTGCCCGTCCCTTTGGATACGATGCTAAGCTGCCCCGGACGCATCCCCGTCCATGGAGCCAGCTTCTGGGTCGTGCACTGCCTGGGCCGAGTACCAGAGCATGGGCCGAGTACCGCCAGTATAACTGGTGAGCACTTTTGGCCGCAACTTCCTGCTTGTGGGCGGACGGGCCCTCCAAGTATATAGGTAGAAGGTGGTATGCGACCGTCCGCCCATGCCCCCGGATGGCATCCCCGCTCACCCGCGCATCGTCTGATGGCGTTCACCACGGTCGGTGCACGCGTCGACGCTGCCCTTGGGGCGGATGGTTGTCCGTCTTCCTCCTTGCATCCTTCCCGCCTCTCACCCGCTCCAATCTGCTTGATCCGTCCTCTCCTTGTTGCGGTCCTGGGCGATGTGCTTGTCATGCCCGTCCAGTCCAGTACCCTTTACGTCGCAGTCGTCATCCGCCTAGTTTGCAGATTTGCACCCATAAGCCCCCAACACCCCATTCTGAGTTCGCGTGCGGGCGCGCCCGTTTGCTGCCCGAGGGTAACCGTCCACCGTGTAGTGTGAGCCACACCGCTGGACGTTGCTCCCGGGCAGCTGCCCCCCTCCGCTCCCCCAACCAGTCCCCCCTGCTGTTTACGCGTGCAGGCGCGCCCGTCCAGCTTGTCCGCCTCGATCACCCTGCATTGCTTGGTACGTGAGCAGACGTGAGCTGCGCCTCAATCTGTCCCTGCCCCTCGACTCGATTTGTTCCTCGACTGTGGGTTTTGCACTGCCCCCGTCCCCGTCCTCACGAATGGGCGACGCGGGGTGCTGACGGTTGCCTTCCGCGTGCGGGCGCGCCCGTCCAGCCGTTCCCCACTGGTCTCCCTGCACTGCAGGGCGATACGTGTGGGTGCGAGCTGCGCCCGGATCGGTCCCTGTCCCTCGACTGTGGGTTCCGAGCTGCTCCCGTCCTCGTCCTCCCGGACGGGCGACGCGGGGCTGCGATGGATGGCTTTCGCGTGCGGGCGCGCCCGTCCAGCTCTCGTGCGCATCGTTCTCCCAGCACTCCTGGGCGAGCTGCGCGGACGCGGGCTGTGCCTCGATCGGTCCCTGTCCCTGTCCCTCGGCTGTGGGTTTTGCAGTGCTCCCGTCCTCGTCCCCCGGGTCGGGCGACGGTGGTTTTGATGGTTGGCTATCGCGTGCGGGCGCGCCCGTCCAGCTCTCGTGCGCAGCGTTCTCCCTGCACTCCTGGGCGAGCAATGCGGACGCGGGCTGCGCCTCGTTCAGTCCATGTCCCTCGATTCGATATGTCCCTCGGCTGTGCCTGTAGCAGTGCTCCCGTCCCCGTCCTCTTGGTCGGGTGACGCGGGGTTGCTTTGGTCGGATTTCGCGTGCGGGCGCGCCCGTCCAGCTCCGTTCCCCACTGATCGCCTTGCCTTGCACGGCGGCCTCTGTGCGGACAGCGAGCTGTGCCTCGATCGGTCCCTGTCCCTTTATTCCATATGTCCCTCGGCTGTGGGTGTAGCTGTGCTCCCGTCCTCGTCCTCCAGGACGGGCGACGGGGGTTGCGATGGTTGGCTCTCGCGTGCGGGCGCGCCCGTCCAGCTCGTTTCCCCATTGATCGCCTTGCCTTGCATGGCGGCCTCTGTGCGGACGCGAGCTGTGCCTCGATCGGTCCCTGTCCCTCGATTCGATGTGTCCCTCGGATGTGGGTTTTACAGTGCTTCCGTCCTGGTCCTCCGGGACAGTCGACGGTGGTTGCGATGGTTGGCTATCGCGTGCGGGCGCGCCCGTCCAGCTCTCGTGCGCAGTGTTCTCCCCGCACTCCTGGGCGAGCAATGCGGACGCGGGCTGCGCCTCGGTCGGTCCCCGTCCCTCGATTCGATATGTCCCTCGGCTGTGCACTGTAGCGGTGCTCCCGTCCTCGTCCACTTGGTCGGTTGACGCGGGGTTGCTTCGGTCGGCTTTCGCGTGCGGGCGCGCCCGTCCAGCTCTGTTCCCCACTGATCGCCTTGCCTTGCACGGCCTCTGTGCGGACGCGAGCTGTGCCTCGATCGGTCCCAGTCCCTCGATTCGATATGTCCCTCGGCTGTGGGTGTAGCTGTGCTCCCGTCCTCGTCCTCCTGGACGGGCGACGGGGGTTGCGATGGTTGGCTTTCGCGTGCGGGCGCGCCCGTCCAGCTCTATTCCCACTGATCGCTTTGCCTGGCATCGTGCGGACGCGAGCTGTGCCCCTATCGGTCCGTGTCCCTCGATTCGATGATCCGATATGTCCCTCGGCTGTGCACTGTAGCGGTGCTCCCGTCCTCGTCCACTTGGTCGGTTGACGCGGGGTTGCTTCGGTCGGCTTTCGCGTGCGGGCGCGCCCGTCCAGCTCCATTCCCCATTGATCGCCTTGCCTTGCATTGGCGGCCTCTGTGCGGACTCGAGCTGTGCCTCGATCGGTGCCTGTCCCTCTATTCGATTTGTCTCTCGGCTGTGGGTGTAGCTGTGCTCCCGTCCTCGTCCCCCCGGACGGGCGACGGCGGTTGCGATGGTTGACTTTCGCGTGCGGGCGCGCCCGTCCAGCTCTATTCCCCATTGATCGCCTTGCCTTGCATGGCGGCCTCTGTGCGGACGCGAGCTGTGCCTCGATCGGTCCCTGTCCCTCTATTCGATATGT
>JASFXW010000113.1:27500-35000 GCA_030490835.1 Annona cherimola | reverse complement strand
GCGTCCATGCCCGGCCACATCGGCCCGGTGCTCGATCGCCACGGGGTGACGATGGACCCCCACGGGGCTACGCTCATCCCGTTCGGATCGATGCCTGAGACGCCCCGGATGCAACCCCGCCCAAGCACCATGCTGTGGGAGCGGGTGTGGCCAGGGCCGAGTACCACAGGCTGGGCCGAGTACCGCCAGTATAACTGGTGAGCACTTTTGGCCGCAACTTCCTGCTTGTGGGGGTTCAGGCCCTCCAGGTATATAGGTAGACAGTGGTGGTGGATCGCCGACTGCTCTTGGGAAGCAGCTCGGAACCACCCGGATGGCCCCATCGATGCCCGAATGCCCGGCATCCTCGCCCCGTCCCTCCCGAATCGATGCCCCGTTGCCGCTAGTTGGCGGCCTAGCGCCCCGGGTCGTTGCCCGATCGCCCGGGGTCGTTGCCCGTCCGACTCGCATCCATGCCCGGCCTCATCGGCCCGGTGCTCGATCGCCACGGGGTGACGATGGACCCCCACGGGGATACGCTCATCCCGTTCGGAACGATGCCTGAGACGCCCCGGATGCAGCCCCGCCCAAGCACCATGCTGTGGGAGCGTGTGTGGCCAGGGCCGAGTACCGCCAGTATAACTGGTGAGCACTTTTGGCCGCAACTTCCTGCTTGTGGGGGTTCAGGCCCTCCAGGTATATAGGTAGACAGTGGTGGTGGATGGCCGACTGCTCTTGGGAAGCAGCTCGGAACCACCCGGATAGCCCCATCGATGCCCGAATGCCCGGCATCCTCGCCCCGTCCCTCCCGAATCGATGCCCCGTTGCCGCTGGTTGGCGGCCTAGCGCCCCGGGTCGTTGCCCTATCGCCCGGGGTCGTTGCCCGTCCGACTCGCGTCCATGCCCGGCCACATCGGCCCGGTGCTCGATCGCCACGGGGTGACGATGGACCCCCACGGGGCTACGCTCATCCCGTTCGGATCGATGCCTGAGACGCCCCGGATGCAACCCCGCCCAATCACCATGCTGTGGGAGCGGGTGTGGCCAGGGCCGAGTACCACAGGCTGGGCCGAGTACCGCCAGTATAACTGGTGAGCACTTTTGGCCGCAACTTCCTGCTTGTGGGGGTTCAGGCCCTCCAAGTATATAGGTAGACAGTGGTGGTGGATGGCCGACTGCTCTTGGGAAGCAGCTCGGAACCACCCGGATAGCCCCATCGATGCCCGAATGCCCGGCATCCTCGCCCCGTCCCTCCCGAATCGATGCCCGGTTGCCGCTAGTTGGCGGCCTAGCGCCCCGGGTCGTTGCCCGTCCGACTCGCATCCATGCCCGGCCTCATCGGCCCGGTGCTCGATCGCCACGGGGTGACGATGGACCCCCACGGGGATACGGTCATCCCGTTCGGAACGATGCTTGAGACGCCTCGGATGCAGCCCCGCCCAAGCACCATGCTGTGGGAGCGTGTGTGGCCAGGGCCGAGTACCACAGGCTGGGCCGAGTACCGCCAGTATAACTGGTGAGCACTTTTGGCCGCAACTTCCTGCTTGTGGGGGTTCAGGCCCTCCAGGTATATAGGTAGACAGTGGTGGTGGATGGCCGACTGCTCTTGGGAAGCAGCTCGGAACCACCCGGATAGCCCCATCGATGCCCGAATGCCCGGCATCCTCGCCCCGTCCCCCCGAATCGATGCCCCGTTGCCGCTGGTTTGCGGCCTAGCGCCCCGGGTCGTTGCCCTATCGCCCGGGGTCGTTGCCCGTCCGACTCGCGTCCATGCCCGGCCACATCGGCCCGGTGCTCGATCGCCACGGGGTGACGATGGACCCCCACGAGGCTACGCTCATCCCGTTCGGATCGATGCCTGAGACGCCCCGGATGCATCCCCGCCCAAGCACCATGCTGTGGGAGCGTGTGTGGCCAGGGCCGAGTACCACAGGCTGGGCCGAGTACCGCCAGTATAACTGGTGAGCACTTTTGGCCGCAACTTCCTGCTTGTGGGGGTTCAGGCCCTCCAGGTATATAGGTAGACAGTGGTGGTGGATGGCCGACTGCTCTTGGGAAGCAGCTCGGAACCACCCGGATAGCCCCATCGATGCCCGAATGCCCGGCATCCTCGCCCCGTCCCTCCCGAATCGATGCCCCGTTGCCGCTGGTTGGCGGCCTAGTGCCCGGGGTCGTTGCCCGTCCGACTCGTGTCCATGCCCGCCCTCATCGGCCCGGTGCCCGGTCGCCATGGGGGGACGACGGACACCCTCGGGGCTATGCTCGTCGCGTTCGGATCGATGCCCGGCCGTCCCGGATGCAACCCCGACCAAGCATTAAGCTGTGGGGGCGTGTGTGGCCAGGGCCGAGTACCACAGGCTGGGCCGAGTACCGCCAGTATAACTGGTGAGCACTTTTGGCCGCAACTTCCTGCTTGTGGGGGTTCAGGCCCTCCAGTTATATAGGTAGACAGTGGTGGTGGATGGCCGACTGCTCTTGGGAAGCAGCTCGGAACCACCCGGATAGCCCCATCGATGCCCGAATGCCCGGCATCCTCGCCCAGTCCCTCCCGAATCGATGCCCCGTTGCCGCTGGTTTGCGGCCTAGCGCCCCGGGTCGTTGCCCTATCGCCCGGGGTCGTTGCCCGTCCGACTCGCGTCCATGCCCGGCCACATCGGCCCGGTGCTCGATCGCCACGGGGTGTCGATGGACCCCCACGAGGCTACGCTCATCCCGTTCGGATCGATGCCTGAGACGCCCCGGATGCATCCCCGCCCAAGCACCATGCTGTGGGAGCGTGTGTGGCCAGGGCCGAGTACCACAGGCTGGGCCGAGTACCGCCAGTATAACTGGTGAGCACTTTTGGCCGCAACTTCCTGCTTGTGGGGGTTCAGGCCCTCCAGGTATATAGGTAGACAGTGGTGGTGGATGGCCGACTGCTCTTGGGAAGCAGGTCGGAACCACCCGGATAGCCCCATCGATGCCCGAATGCCCGGCATCCTCGCCCCGTCCCTCCCGAATCGATGCCCCGTTGCCGCTGGTTGGCGGCCTAGTGCCCGGGGTCGTTGCCCGTCCGACTCGTGTCCATGCCCGCCCTCATCGGCCCGGTGCCCGGTCGCCATGGGGGGACGACGGACACCCTCGGGGCTATGCTCGTCGCGTTTGGATCGATGGCCGGCCGTCCCGGATGCAACCCCGCCCAAGCACCAAGCTGTGGGGGCGTGTGTGGCCAGGGCCGAGTACCACAGGCAGGGCCGAGTACCGCCAGTATAACTGGTGAGCACTTTTGGCCGCAACTTCCTGCTTGTGGGGGTTCAGGCCCTCCAAGTATATAGGTAGACAGTGTTGGTGGATGGCCGACTGCTCTTGGGAAGCAGCTCGGAACCACCCGGATTGCCCGATCGATGCGCGAATGCCCCGCGTCCTCGTCCCGTCCCTCCCGAATCGATGCCCCTTTGCCGCGAGTTGGCGGCCTAGCGCCCCGGGTCGTTGCCCGATCGCCCGGTTTCGTTGCCCGTCCGACTCGCGTCCATGCCCGGCGCTCGGTCGCCATGTGGGGAAGACGGACCCCCTCGGGGCTATGCTCGTCGCGTTCGGATCGATGCCCGGCCGTCCCGGATGCAACCCCGACCAAGCATTAAGCTGTGGGGGCGTGTGTGGCCAGGGCCGAGTACCACAGGCAGGGCCGAGTACCGCCAGTATAACTGGTGAGCACTTTTGGCCGCAACTTCCTGCTTGTGGGGGTTCAGGCCCTCCAAGTATATAGGTAGACAGTGGTGGTGGACGGCCGACTGCTCTTGGGAAGCAGCTCGGAACCACCCGAATTGCCCCCTGTCGATGCGTCCGAATAGCGTCCATGCTCGACCACCCCGTCCGGTGCTCGGCTGCCTTGTGGCAATGCCCGACCCCCACGGCACTATGCCTGTCCCTTTCGATTTAATGCTAGGCCACCCCGGACACATCCCCCCCCATGGATGCGTCGGGCTAGCGTCCATGCTCGACCACCCCGTCCGGTGCTCGGCTGCCTTGTGGCAATGCCCGACCCCCACGGCACTATGCCTGTCCCTTTCGATTTAATGCTAGGCCGCCCCGGACGCATCCCCGTCCAAGTAGCCAGCATCTGGGTCGCGCATTGCCTGGGCCGTGTACCACAGCAAGGGCCGAGTACCGCCAGTATAACTGGTGAGCACTTTTGGCCGCAACTTCCTGCTTGTGGGCGTACGGGCCCTCCAGGTATATAGATAGACGGTGGTAGGCGACCGTCAGCCCATGCACCCCGATGGCAGCCGTGCTCACGCGTGCGTCCTGTGTTGCCGTTCACCCCGGACGGCCCACGCGCTGACGCTGCCCCCGTGCCCGATGCTCGGAACCTCCCGGATTGCCCCTCCCCCCCCCCCCAATGGATGCGTCGGGCTAGCGTCCATGCCCTGCCTCCTCGGTCCGGTGCTCGGCTGCCTTGTGGCAATGCACGACCCCCACGGCACTTTGCCAGTCCCTTTCGATTCGATGTTAAGCTGCCCCGGACGCATCCCCGTCCAAGGAGCCGGCTTCTGGGTGGTGCACTGCCTGGGCCGAGTACCACATCATGGGCCGAGTACCGCCAGTATAACTGGTGAGCACTTTTGGCCGCAACTTCCTGCTTGTGGGCGTACGGGCCCTCCAGGTATATAGATAGACGGTGGTGGGCGACCGTCCGCCCTTGCACCCGGATGGCAGCCGTGCTCACGCGTGCGTCCTGTGTTGCCGTTCACCCCGGACGGCCCACGCGTTGACGCTGCCCCCGTGCTCGATGCTCGGAACCTCTCGGATTGCCCCTCCCCCCCCCCCCAATGGATGCGGCGGGCTAGCGTCCATGCCCTGCCTCCTCGGTCTGGTGCTCGGCTGCCTTGTGCCAATGCACGACCCCCACGGCACTTTGCCAGTCCCTTTCGATTCGATGCTAAGCTGCCCCGGACGCATCCCCGTCCAAGGAGCCGGCTTCTGGGTGGTGCGCTGCCTGGGCCGAGTACCACATCATGGGCCGAGTACCGCCAGTATAACTGGTGAGCACTTTTGGCCGCAACTTCCTGCTTGTGGGCGTACGGGCCCTCCAGGTATATAGATAGACGGTGGTAGGCGACCGTCCGCCCATGCACCCGGGTGGCATCCCCGCTCACCCGTGCATCGTCTGATGCCGTTTGCCCCGGACGGCGCATGCGTTGACGTTGGCCCCGTGCCCGATGCTCGGAACCTCCCGGATTGCCCCACCCCCATCGATGCGTCGGGCTAGCGTCCATGCCTGGCCACCTCGGTCAGGTGCTCGGCTGTGCTTGTGGCAATGCACGACCCCCACGGCACTCTGCCCGTCCCTTTGGATACGATGCTAAGCTGCCCCGGACGCATCCCCGTCCATGGAGCCAGCTTCTGGGTCGTGCACTGCCTGGGCCGAGTACCAGAGCATGGGCCGAGTACCGCCAGTATAACTGGTGAGCACTTTTGGCCGCAACTTCCTGCTTGTGGGCGAACGGGCCCTCCAAGTATATAGGTAGAAGGTGGTATGCGACCGTCCGCCCATGCACCCGGATGGCATCCCCGCTCACCCGCGCATCGTCTGATGGCGTTCACCACGGTCGGTGCACGCGTCGACGCTGCCCTTGGGGCGGATGGTTGTCCGTCTTCCTCCTTGCATCCTTCCCGCCTCTCACCCGCTCCAATCTGCTTGATCCGTCCTCTCCTTGTTGCGGTCCTGGGCGATGTGCTTGTCATGCCCGTCCAGTCCAGTACCCTTTACGTCGCAGTCGTCATCCGCCTAGTTTGCAGATTTGCACCCATAAGCCCCCAACACCCCATTCTGAGTTCGCGTGCGGGCGCGCCCGTTTGCTGCCCGAGGGTAACCGTCCACCGTGTAGTGTGAGCCACACCGCTGGACGTTGCTCCCGGGCAGCTGCCCCCCTCCGCTCCCCCAACCAGTCCCCCCTGCTGTTTACGCGTGCAGGCGCGCCCGTCCAGCTTGTCCGCCTCGATCACCCTGCATTGCTTGGTACGTGAGCAGACGTGAGCTGCGCCTCAATCTGTCCCTGCCCCTCGACTCGATTTGTTCCTCGACTGTGGGTTTTGCACTGCCCCCGTCCCCGTCCTCACGAATGGGCGACGCGGGGTGCTGACGGTTGCCTTCCGCGTGCGGGCGCGCCCGTCCAGCCGTTCCCCACTGGTCTCCCTGCACTGCAGGGCGATACGTGTGGGTGCGAGCTGCGCCCGGATCGGTCCCTGTCCCTCGACTGTGGGTTCCGAGCTGCTCCCGTCCTCGTCCTCCCGGACGGGCGACGCGGGGCTGCGATGGATGGCTTTCGCGTGCGGGCGCGCCCGTCCAGCTCTCGTGCGCATCGTTCTCCCAGCACTCCTGGGCGAGCTGCGCGGACGCGGGCTGTGCCTCGATCGGTCCCTGTCCCTGTCCCTCGGCTGTGGGTTTTGCAGTGCTCCCGTCCTCGTCCCCCGGGTCGGGCGACGGTGGTTTTGATGGTTGGCTATCGCGTGCGGGCGCGCCCGTCCAGCTCTCGTGCGCAGCGTTCTCCCTGCACTCCTGGGCGAGCAATGCGGACGCGGGCTGCGCCTCGTTCAGTCCATGTCCCTCGATTCGATATGTCCCTCGGCTGTGCCTGTAGCAGTGCTCCCGTCCCCGTCCTCTTGGTCGGGTGACGCGGGGTTGCTTTGGTCGGATTTCGCGTGCGGGCGCGCCCGTCCAGCTCCGTTCCCCACTGATCGCCTTGCCTTGCACGGCGGCCTCTGTGCGGACGCGAGCTGTGCCTCGATCGGTCCCTGTCCCTTTATTCCATATGTCCCTCGGCTGTGGGTGTAGCTGTGCTCCCGTCCTCGTCCTCCAGGACGGGCGACGGGGGTTGCGATGGTTGGCTCTCGCGTGCGGGCGCGCCCGTCCAGCTCGTTTCCCCATTGATCGCCTTGCCTTGCATGGCGGCCTCTGTGCGGACGCGAGCTGTGCCTCGATCGGTCCCTGTCCCTCGATTCGATGTGTCCCTCGGATGTGGGTTTTACAGTGCTTCCGTCCTGGTCCTCCGGGACAGTCGACGGTGGTTGCGATGGTTGGCTATCGCGTGCGGGCGCGCTCGTCCAGCTCTCGTGCGCAGCGTTCTCCCCGCACTCCTGGGCGAGCAATGCGGACGCGGGCTGCGCCTCGGTCGGTCCCCGTCCCTCGATTCGATATGTCCCTCGGCTGTGCACTGTAGCGGTGCTCCCGTCCTCGTCCACTTGGTCGGTTGACGCGGGGTTGCTTCGGTCGGCTTTCGCGTGCGGGCGCGCCCGTCCAACTCTGTTCCCCACTGATCGCCTTGCCTTGCACGGCCTCTGTGCGGACGCGAGCTGTGCCTCGATCGGTCCCAGTCCCTCGATTCGATATGTCCCTCGGCTGTGGGTGTAGCTGTGCTCCCGTCCTCGTCCTTCTGGACGGGCGACGGGGGTTGCGATGGTTGGCTTTCGCGTGCGGGCGCGCCCGTCCAGCTCTCGTGCGCCGCGTTCTCCCAGCACTCCTGGGCGAGCAATGCGGACGCG
>JASFXW010000113.1:10000-17500 GCA_030490835.1 Annona cherimola | reverse complement strand
CGTCCATGCCCGGCCTCCTCGGACCGGCGCTCGGTCGCCATGGGGGGACGACGGGCACCCTCGGGGCTATGCTGGTCGCGTTCGGACCGATGCCCTGCCGTCCCGCATGCAACCCCGCCCAAGCACCATGCAGTGGGGGCGTGTGTGGCCAGGGCCGAGTACCACAGGCTGGGCCGAGTACCACCAGTATAACTGGTGAGCACTTTTGGCCGCAACTTCCTGCTTGTGTGGGTTCAGGCCCTCCAAGTATATAGGTAGACAGTGGTGGTGGATGGCCGACTGCTCTATGGAAGCAGCTCGGAACCACCCGGATTGCCCCATAGATGCTCGAATGCCCCGCCTCCTCGCCCCGTCCCTCCCGAATCGATGCCCCGTTGCCGCTAGTTGGCGGCCTAGCGCCCCGGGTCGTTGCCCGATCGCCCGTCCGACTCGCGTCCATGCCCGGCCACATCGGCCCGGTGCTCGATCGCCACGGGGTGACGATGGACCCCCACGGGGCTACGCTCATCCCGTTCGGATCGATGCCTGAGACGCCCCGGATGCAACCCCGCCCAAGCACCATGCTGTGGGAGCGGGTGTGGCCAGGGCCGAGTACCACAGGCTGGGCCGAGTACCGCCAGTATAACTGGTGAGCACTTTTGGCCGCAACTTCCTGCTTGTGGGGGTTCAGGCCCTCCAGGTATATAGGTAGACAGTGGTGGTGGATCGCCGACTGCTCTTGGGAAGCAGCTCGGAACCACCCGGATGGCCCCATCGATGCCCGAATGCCCGGCATCCTCGCCCCGTCCCTCCCGAATCGATGCCCCGTTGCCGCTAGTTGGCGGCCTAGCGCCCCGGGTCGTTGCCCGATCGCCCGGGGTCGTTGCCCGTCCGACTCGCATCCATGCCCGGCCTCATCGGCCCGGTGCTCGATCGCCACGGGGTGACAATGGACCCCCACGGGGATACGCTCATCCCGTTCGGAACGATGCCTGAGACGCCCCGGATGCAGCCCCGCCCAAGCACCATGCTGTGGGAGCGTGTGTGGCCAGGGCCGAGTACCGCCAGTATAACTGGTGAGCACTTTTGGCCGCAACTTCCTGCTTGTGGGGGTTCAGGCCCTCCAGGTATATAGGTAGACAGTGGTGGTGGATGGCCGACTGCTCTTGGGAAGCAGCTCGGAACCACCCGGATAGCCCCATCGATGCCCGAATGCCCGGCATCCTCGCCCCGTCCCTCCCGAATCGATGCCCCGTTGCCGCTGGTTGGCGGCCTAGCGCCCCGGGTCGTTGCCCTATCGCCCGGGGTCGTTGCCCGTCCGACTCGCGTCCATGCCCGGCCACATCGGCCCGGTGCTCGATCGCCACGGGGTGACGATGGACCCCCACGGGGCTACGCTCATCCCGTTCGGATCGATGCCTGAGACGCCCCGGATGCAACCCCGCCCAATCACCATGCTGTGGGAGCGGGTGTGGCCAGGGCCGAGTACCACAGGCTGGGCCGAGTACCGCCAGTATAACTGGTGAGCACTTTTGGCCGCAACTTCCTGCTTGTGGGGGTTCAGGCCCTCCAAGTATATAGGTAGACAGTGGTGGTGGATGGCCGACTGCTCTTGGGAAGCAGCTCGGAACCACCCGGATAGCCCCATCGATGCCCGAATGCCCGGCATCCTCGCCCCGTCCCTCCCGAATCGATGCCCGGTTGCCGCTAGTTGGCGGCCTAGCGCCCCGGGTCGTTGCCCGTCCGACTCGCATCCATGCCCGGCCTCATCGGCCCGGTGCTCGATCGCCACGGGGTGACGATGGACCCCCACGGGGATACGGTCATCCCGTTCGGAACGATGCTTGAGACGCCTCGGATGCAGCCCCGCCCAAGCACCATGCTGTGGGAGCGTGTGTGGCCAGGGCCGAGTACCACAGGCTGGGCCGAGTACCGCCAGTATAACTGGTGAGCACTTTTGGCCGCAACTTCCTGCTTGTGGGGGTTCAGGCCCTCCAGGTATATAGGTAGACAGTGGTGGTGGATGGCCGACTGCTCTTGGGAAGCAGCTCGGAACCACCCGGATAGCCCCATCGATGCCCGAATGCCCGGCATCCTCGCCCCGTCCCCCCGAATCGATGCCCCGTTGCCGCTGGTTTGCGGCCTAGCGCCCCGGGTCGTTGCCCTATCGCCCGGGGTCGTTGCCCGTCCGACTCGCGTCCATGCCCGGCCACATCGGCCCGGTGCTCGATCGCCACGGGGTGACGATGGACCCCCACGAGGCTACGCTCATCCCGTTCGGATCGATGCCTGAGACGCCCCGGATGCATCCCCGCCCAAGCACCATGCTGTGGGAGCGTGTGTGGCCAGGGCCGAGTACCACAGGCTGGGCCGAGTACCGCCAGTATAACTGGTGAGCACTTTTGGCCGCAACTTCCTGCTTGTGGGGGTTCAGGCCCTCCAGGTATATAGGTAGACAGTGGTGGTGGATGGCCGACTGCTCTTGGGAAGCAGCTCGGAACCACCCGGATAGCCCCATCGATGCCCGAATGCCCGGCATCCTCGCCCCGTCCCTCCCGAATCGATGCCCCGTTGCCGCTGGTTGGCGGCCTAGTGCCCGGGGTCGTTGCCCGTCCGACTCGTGTCCATGCCCGCCCTCATCGGCCCGGTGCCCGGTCGCCATGGGGGGACGACGGACACCCTCGGGGCTATGCTCGTCGCGTTTGGATCGATGGCCGGCCGTCCCGGATGCAACCCCGCCCAAGCACCAAGCTGTGGGGGCGTGTGTGGCCAGGGCCGAGTACCACAGGCAGGGCCGAGTACCGCCAGTATAACTGGTGAGCACTTTTGGCCGCAACTTCCTGCTTGTGGGGGTTCAGGCCCTCCAAGTATATAGGTAGACAGTGTTGGTGGATGGCCGACTGCTCTTGGGAAGCAGCTCGGAACCACCCGGATTGCCCGATCGATGCGCGAATGCCCCGCGTCCTCGTCCCGTCCCTCCCGAATCGATGCCCCTTTGCCGCGAGTTGGCGGCCTAGCGCCCCGGGTCGTTGCCCGATCGCCCGGTTTCGTTGCCCGTCCGACTCGCGTCCATGCCCGGCGCTCGGTCGCCATGTGGGGAAGACGGACCCCCTCGGGGCTATGCTCGTCGCGTTCGGATCGATGCCCGGCCGTCCCGGATGCAACCCCGACCAAGCATTAAGCTGTGGGGGCGTGTGTGGCCAGGGCCGAGTACCACAGGCAGGGCCGAGTACCGCCAGTATAACTGGTGAGCACTTTTGGCCGCAACTTCCTGCTTGTGGGGGTTCAGGCCCTCCAAGTATATAGGTAGACAGTGGTGGTGGACGGCCGACTGCTCTTGGGAAGCAGCTCGGAACCACCCGAATTGCCCCCTGTCGATGCGTCCGAATAGCGTCCATGCTCGACCACCCCGTCCGGTGCTCGGCTGCCTTGTGGCAATGCCCGACCCCCACGGCACTATGCCTGTCCCTTTCGATTTAATGCTAGGCCACCCCGGACACATCCCCCCCCATGGATGCGTCGGGCTAGCGTCCATGCTCGACCACCCCGTCCGGTGCTCGGCTGCCTTGTGGCAATGCCCGACCCCCACGGCACTATGCCTGTCCCTTTCGATTTAATGCTAGGCCGCCCCGGACGCATCCCCGTCCAAGTAGCCAGCATCTGGGTCGCGCATTGCCTGGGCCGTGTACCACAGCAAGGGCCGAGTACCGCCAGTATAACTGGTGAGCACTTTTGGCCGCAACTTCCTGCTTGTGGGCGTACGGGCCCTCCAGGTATATAGATAGACGGTGGTAGGCGACCGTCAGCCCATGCACCCCGATGGCAGCCGTGCTCACGCGTGCGTCCTGTGTTGCCGTTCACCCCGGACGGCCCACGCGCTGACGCTGCCCCCCGTGCCCGATGCTCGGAACCTCCCGGATTGCCCCTCCCCCCCCCCCAATGGATGCGTCGGGCTAGCGTCCATGCCCTGCCTCCTCGGTCCGGTGCTCGGCTGCCTTGTGGCAATGCACGACCCCCACGGCACTTTGCCAGTCCCTTTCGATTCGATGCTAAGCTGCCCCGGACGCATCCCCGTCCAAGGAGCCGGCTTCTGGGTGGTGCACTGCCTGGGCCGAGTACCACATCATGGGCCGAGTACCGCCAGTATAACTGGTGAGCACTTTTGGCCGCAACTTCCTGCTTGTGGGCGTACGGGCCCTCCAGGTATATAGATAGACGGTGGTGGGCGACCGTCCGCCCTTGCACCCGGATGGCAGCCGTGCTCACGCGTGCGTCCTGTGTTGCCGTTCACCCCGGACGGCCCACGCGTTGACGCTGCCCCCGTGCTCGATGCTCGGAACCTCTCGGATTGCCCCTCCCCCCCCCCCCCCCAATGGATGCGGCGGGCTAGCGTCCATGCCCTGCCTCCTCGGTCTGGTGCTCGGCTGCCTTGTGCCAATGCACGACCCCCACGGCACTTTGCCAGTCCCTTTCGATTCGATGCTAAGCTGCCCCGGACGCATCCCCGTCCAAGGAGCCGGCTTCTGGGTGGTGCGCTGCCTGGGCCGAGTACCACATCATGGGCCGAGTACCGCCAGTATAACTGGTGAGCACTTTTGGCCGCAACTTCCTGCTTGTGGGCGTACGGGCCCTCCAGGTATATAGATAGACGGTGGTAGGCGACCGTCCGCCCATGCACCCGGGTGGCATCCCCGCTCACCCGTGCATCGTCTGATGCCGTTTGCCCCGGACGGCGCATGCGTTGACGTTGGCCCCGTGCCCGATGCTCGGAACCTCCCGGATTGCCCCACCCCCATCGATGCGTCGGGCTAGCGTCCATGCCTGGCCACCTCGGTCAGGTGCTCGGCTGTGCTTGTGGCAATGCACGACCCCCATGGCACTCTGCCCGTCCCTTTGGATACGATGCTAAGCTGCCCCGGACGCATCCCCGTCCATGGAGCCAGCTTCTGGGTCGTGCACTGCCTGGGCCGAGTACCAGAGCATGGGCCGAGTACCGCCAGTATAACTGGTGAGCACTTTTGGCCGCAACTTCCTGCTTGTGGGCGAACGGGCCCTCCAAGTATATAGGTAGAAGGTGGTATGCGACCGTCCGCCCATGCACCCGGATGGCATCCCCGCTCACCCGCGCATCGTCTGATGGCGTTCACCACGGTCGGTGCACGCGTCGACGCTGCCCTTGGGGCGGATGGTTGTCCGTCTTCCTCCTTGCATCCTTCCCGCCTCTCACCCGCTCCAATCTGCTTGATCCGTCCTCTCCTTGTTGCGGTCCTGGGCGATGTGCTTGTCATGCCCGTCCAGTCCAGTACCCTTTACGTCGCAGTCGTCATCCGCCTAGTTTGCAGATTTGCACCCATAAGCCCCCAACACCCCATTCTGAGTTCGCGTGCGGGCGCGCCCGTTTGCTGCCCGAGGGTAACCGTCCACCGTGTAGTGTGAGCCACACCGCTGGACGTTGCTCCCGGGCAGCTGCCCCCCTCCGCTCCCCCAACCAGTCCCCCCTGCTGTTTACGCGTGCAGGCGCGCCCGTCCAGCTTGTCCGCCTCGATCACCCTGCATTGCTTGGTACGTGAGCAGACGTGAGCTGCGCCTCAATCTGTCCCTGCCCCTCGACTCGATTTGTTCCTCGACTGTGGGTTTTGCACTGCCCCCGTCCCCGTCCTCACGAATGGGCGACGCGGGGTGCTGACGGTTGCCTTCCGCGTGCGGGCGCGCCCGTCCAGCCGTTCCCCACTGGTCTCCCTGCACTGCAGGGCGATACGTGTGGGTGCGAGCTGCGCCCGGATCGGTCCCTGTCCCTCGACTGTGGGTTCCGAGCTGCTCCCGTCCTCGTCCTCCCGGACGGGCGACGCGGGGCTGCGATGGATGGCTTTCGCGTGCGGGCGCGCCCGTCCAGCTCTCGTGCGCATCGTTCTCCCAGCACTCCTGGGCGAGCTGCGCGGACGCGGGCTGTGCCTCGATCGGTCCCTGTCCCTGTCCCTCGGCTGTGGGTTTTGCAGTGCTCCCGTCCTCGTCCCCCGGGTCGGGCGACGGTGGTTTTGATGGTTGGCTATCGCGTGCGGGCGCGCCCGTCCAGCTCTCGTGCGCAGCGTTCTCCCTGCACTCCTGGGCGAGCAATGCGGACGCGGGCTGCGCCTCGTTCAGTCCATGTCCCTCGATTCGATATGTCCCTCGGCTGTGCCTGTAGCAGTGCTCCCGTCCCCGTCCTCTTGGTCGGGTGACGCGGGGTTGCTTTGGTCGGATTTCGCGTGCGGGCGCGCCCGTCCAGCTCCGTTCCCCACTGATCGCCTTGCCTTGCACGGCGGCCTCTGTGCGGACGCGAGCTGTGCCTCGATCGGTCCCTGTCCCTTTATTCCATATGTCCCTCGGCTGTGGGTGTAGCTGTGCTCCCGTCCTCGTCCTCCAGGACGGGCGACGGGGGTTGCGATGGTTGGCTCTCGCGTGCGGGCGCGCCCGTCCAGCTCGTTTCCCCATTGATCGCCTTGCCTTGCATGGCGGCCTCTGTGCGGACGCGAGCTGTGCCTCGATCGGTCCCTGTCCCTCGATTCGATGTGTCCCTCGGATGTGGGTTTTACAGTGCTTCCGTCCTGGTCCTCCGGGATAGTCGACGGTGGTTGCGATGGTTGGCTATCGCGTGCGGGCGCGCCCGTCCAGCTCTCGTGCGCAGCGTTCTCCCCGCACTCCTGGGCGAGCAATGCGGACGCGGGCTGCGCCTCGGTCGGTCCCCGTCCCTCGATTCGATATGTCCCTCGGCTGTGCACTGTAGCGGTGCTCCCGTCCTCGTCCACTTGGTCGGTTGACGCGGGGTTGCTTCGGTCGGCTTTCGCGTGCGGGCGCGCCCGTCCAACTCTGTTCCCCACTGATCGCCTTGCCTTGCACGGCCTCTGTGCGGACGCGAGCTGTGCCTCGATCGGTCCCAGTCCCTCGATTCGATATGTCCCTCGGCTGTGGGTGTAGCTGTGCTCCCGTCCTCGTCCTTCTGGACGGGCGACGGGGGTTGCGATGGTTGGCTTTCGCGTGCGGGCGCGCCCGTCCAGCTCTCGTGCGCCGCGTTCTCCCAGCACTCCTGGGCGAGCAATGCGGACGCGGGCTGCGCCTCGGTCGGTCCCCGTCCCTCGATCCGATATGTCCCTCGGCTGTGCACTGTAGCGGTGCTCCCGTCCTCGTCCACTTGGTCGGTTGACGCGGGGTTGCTTCGGTCGGCTTTCGCGTGCGGGCGCGCCCGTCCAGCTCCATTCCCCATTGATCGCCTTGCCTTGCATTGGCGGCCTCTGTGCGGACTCGAGCTGTGCCTCGATCGGTGCCTGTCCCTCTATTCGATTTGTCTCTCGGCTGTGGGTGTAGCTGTGCTCCCGTCCTCGTCCCCCCGGACGGGCGACGGCGGTTGCGATGGTTGACTTTCGCGTGCGGGCGCGCCCGTCCAGCTCTATTCCCCATTGATCGCCTTGCCTTGCATGGCGGCCTCTGTGCGGACGCGAGCTGTGCCTCGATCGGTCCCTGTCCCTCTATTCGATATGTCCATCG
>JASFXW010000112.1:0-149908 GCA_030490835.1 Annona cherimola | reverse complement strand
ATCATATGTAAATGTTCAATGCATATATTGAATCCTACTTAGGTTGGGATTTCACAAAGGGCATCATGAATCATCCTTTAAGGGTTCATTATGAATCATATTCATGACTCATAAATTGAGGTAGAAAACTAAGTTTAAATGATTCAAAACTCAAGATAAACTTACTTGAATTGAATCAAACTTGAACTCAACTTCCCTAAATTGAATTCCTTGCTTCCTTTACTTTTTTTCTCTTTTTTTCTCCTTTTTCTTGCCCTTTTCTTGCTGGAACAGGGACGTGCACAACTGCTTAGTTTGAGGGTTTTGCTCCTTGAAAATATTTTTTCTCTCAAACACTTCATATCATATGGACGTCCACCCTGATGTAAGCTGGATTTTTCTAGCTTTGTGGCTCCACTTGCCACATCAATTAGAGGGTAATTTAAAGCATGTTTATCCCATTGTTGATATGGCACATATGCTCCAAGTAAATTAGATAATTATCTTTGTAAAAATTCATCAAAATCCATTGCATTGATCGGCTACAAATCTGTCCACACATGTGACGTCCAATGCAGCAGCATTTTTGCAATTTTTTCCACAAATTGTGGCTTTAGTTTATGGGCATTTAATTACCATCGCTATTAGCTTACTTAGAGGTCCATTTATCAATATTAAAATATCACAAAAAATCAGCAACTACCCTTGAACGTCCACCTCTCTTGTAGCCTCCCTTGCTATCCACATTTCATCATGTCCACATGGCCTTGATTTTGACATCTTTGGCCACAATTTTCCACTCAATTTAATTGCTCGTTTACTTACCTTGATTCCCTAGCTATCTTAGGTGTGGATTTTATATTAAAAAATCACAAAATCCCACTTTTTAGAGCTCTTGGACGTGCATGGTGTGCCACCTCCATGTGCCTCCCTTGAGCTAGCCCATTAGCCATTAAATCATCTCATTAATCACTTGATATTTTCATGAATTTTGTCATTTTAGGAAATTCATAAAATATCTTGGAATTTACCTCCTTTTGACACCTCATTTTTGTCATTAATTATATAATTAATTTCTTTAACTTTAACATAAATGCAAGCTACTTTAAGGTGCAATAAGTCAAAGGTACCCACTTTTTTTGTTTAGGCATAATCCCATAATATTTAGCTTAATCAAATCCTTTCATAGCATTGATCTCATAATTTTAACCGACCATTTCAAATTTCATCTCAATCCAACTTTTCTATCTCAAATTATGATAATTTGAAATCATCTTTGGATTTTGGATGAAAATGATCAATTATCACCCTAATCCCATCAAAACTTTCATAATACAACCTTTCCATAAGATTGGGCACGAAATTATGTGCTTACCTTTTAAATTTCATCTCAATCCGCCTTATAGGCATCAAGTTATGAATATCTAGCTTTTTTCAACTTAACTCTATAATTATCCTTCTAATTTACATTAATCGCATCATGAAAATTAAATTAATTATTCATGGCACATTACTACTTTTCAATCCTCATTAGGCAACTTTAATCATATTTAATCATCATTCATAACCACTGACCTAATTATAATAAATCATCACAATTACAAAGAAATCATTCATAATTCAATCAAATCATACATGAATCATATTTATGTGTCAAATGCATATACATGAATCCTATGTGGGTTAGGGTTTCACATTAGATCCATACTTATATTCATAGATATTTTGGGCTCAATGTTTCTTTTTTAATACTGGTGAATGTATACACTTATATGATCTTTTAGGTTTGTGGTGCCCCAGCCCGAGCGTCACAACCTTACCTCAAGATCGTTCGACTGGTAAACGTGATCAGGATTGTTGCCCTGTCACACGGCGGGTTTTAATAGATATTTTTCCAGTTAATCCTAACTCCTTAGGATTTTATATCATTTATACATTTTATTTCCATCAAATGCCATTTTAGGCCATTATATCATTTGAGAGTTACACATGTCATCTCATAATCTTCATACTTAACCATATCATGATATTTCATGCCTTAGCATTTACCCATAAAAAATTTTCTCCAATCCATAGGCATAAAACATAGCATAATTCTTCTACAATATCGAATAACAATTTAATTGTTAACATAGATATAATCATTCAACCCTTAGATTCATATACAGGTACTCATGGAAATTCATTCACCCTTGAATCTCCACCTGTGCTCCTTGCCTCCTTCCTTCCACCTGTCTTTGGGTTTGGAAAACAAAACATGAGTGATAACTCAGTAAGCAAGCTTAGGATTTTCATGCAATTCATTTTGAAAGCAGCATTCTTTAAAAACATTTCCCTCCATTCAGTAGAGACACTTAGCAAGTGATCAACTACCTGCAGAGCAGAAAATAAAACATTCAAACACTTTTCATAAACACTTCATAAACATTGGATGTGCAAATTCATCATTTCCATTGATAACGTTATCCTTCATGTGACGGTACGCTAGCTCGGGGAACCCTCTTTTCATGACATGATCCTTTCCATCCTTGGCACCGGACCTACCGACTTGGCAACGTCAAGGGGGACTCCTTGTCCACTTACTACCTCAACTAGCCTATCTCGCCGGTCCTTTCCGACTTGGCGACGTCAAGGGGGACTCCTTGTCCACTTACTACCTCGACTAGCCTACTTGATTTCCATTCCATGCATGACTTTTAGTCACCCCAGCATTTTATACCCTCTTACACATGGAACTTGTCATTCTCATGTAGAGAATTCTTTGCACCATCTCTCTTTAAACACCATTTCAATGAAACATCGTTTCAAATCCATACTTCATCATATTTCAAGCATAATTGCGAAAAAATAAGCAATCATTTATTTCAATAGAAATAAGCATTTCAATACACATATAAACAAGGAATGACCATCCTTAAATACCTTGTAATGAAAACCAAAATCATTTAGAAAGCTGCTTGCTTACCTCGCTTGCTTAGCTTTCCATTTCGCTTATCCCTTTGCCTTTGACTATACATATAAGAATGATATAACATTCATATATTTCCTTTCCTTGCATTCAACTCAGTTTTCCAATCCATTTTCATTAACATACATAATTCCTTCGACTTCTTAAGTCGTTACGCCTGTATAGCACATACTTATTACATGAGCTTTTACACACCCTATTTAATCCCATAAATAGGGTAATCATCCAATCACTTAATAATCATTCAATAACCATTATTTAATGGCTCATTATCTTCCTTAAGCCATTTTTCACTTATTTTCCAAAATTCACACATCGGTGCCCATTTTAGGCTCACGTCGTTGCCTTAGACCTCATTAATTAATCCCAAAATTTGAGATTAACATCATGAAATTCTAAACAGCAATATATTCATAAAATTTATCATATTTTCATGCTTTTTTGCACAAAACCAAATTACATAGGTCATTTACCACTCATGCATGTCTATTCTTTCACATATAGCCATTTAACAACACATATATGAGGCATTTCATAAAATTTCCCAAGTCAGAAACTTAATCCACATTTCAGCATGATAATTATCCTTATTTAACACTGTAATTAGGTTATTTTTATGTAATTTCAATCTACTAATCATAGGTTTCCAAAACAGCAACTTTGGAACCCATTTTTCACCCATTTAACGTGTCCCTTGGCACATAACCCTAAGCAGTTCAATAAATCCGAATTTTCAGAAAATAATCCAACTTTTCCTAACCAAAATTTAGTTTATTAACATATATATAAATTTGGATCATTTCTACATAGGTTTCATATTTCTTTTTGATTTGTTTCTCCAACCATCCACAAATGCTGAAATCAGGTGTACTGAAATCTCAAAATCTTGAATTAATATCAAATCAAGTATTTTTTATCTGAAATTTCTAAAATAACTCAATAACTACATTAATTAACCAAAATAAATATTTCCATCATGAAATATTTAATATGTATATTTATTTTGGTATTTTTACCTTGCTGGACAGCAAAATCCATTTTTAGACAGCCTGAATGACGTTAATTATGGGGTATATTTATACCCATAAAAACCTAATTTTTATTTTATTAGTGTGATCCTAAATATGTATTATGTATCCTGTAAAATGTTTAGCCCAAAAGTCCTTGTATAAAAATTATTAAATATCCTTTGGTGCAGCTAATCCTGTCACCCGTGCAACCCTGTTCAGCTTGATTTTCTCGGATTTTTAATTTGCAACTGAGTTATTTTTTTAAGCTGAAAATTGGGTTGTTACTTAATCACCCCATAATTATTCTTCTAAAAACTTTATGCTAAAATTCATCCATTTACTGTTCCGTTCATATTTTAGTTTACAACATCATATAACTTTCAGATTTGAGGCATAAAATCAAGATAATCATATATTTACTTGATTAAATGATAATCCCTCTTTTTCCCTTTTCTTTTCCTTATTTTTCTTCCTTATTTTCTGGCTCTAGAGCTGTATGTGAGCTGCTGCCTTGCTTGGGGAAGAATTTTCAGCACTTAACCAATTTTCCAAAGTCCCTTCTATGTGAACATGCATGGCCTTACATAGGTGCTGGATTTTCCAGCTGTGGGCCCCACTTCTTGGGCCATTTTCCACACCATCAATGCATGAATATCCCCCTTCATGTGTTGGCACATTCCCAGCCAAGTAAAATGAGATTTTACCATTTTTCAAAAATCCAAAAATCTACTTTAATCAACATCATCCACTTGTCCACAATTGCCCTTCTTTACTTAGCTCTTAAGAAACTTGTTACTTGCTCTCCAAGAAACCAAATTGCCATCATAATTAGCTTAATTCATTCCATTCATCTCATAAATTTCATAATTTTATTCCATCGTTTCAAATTTCATCTCAAACCGACGTTTCTACATCAAGTTATGACCACTTGAATTTATCTTTTGGATTTGGGAATAAAAATAATTAATTATCACCCTAATTTCATCATGATTCCCTTAATCCAATCCATTCATAAGATTGGGCTCACCGTTGTGAGCTTACCTTTCAAATATCATCGAAATCCTCCTTGTAGGCGTCAAGTTATGAATTTTCTATCATTTTTCATCTTAATTCCATAATTCCATTTTAATCTCTATAAATTAAATCATGATTATTAACATGATTATTCATGACACATTGTCATCATTAAATCCTCATTAATCCCCTCGGGTCATACCGACTCACTTTGGGCTCCGACGATTAAATTTTTAATCACCATTTCCAATGGAAACCCTAATTCAAAATATCATAAAATTCTAAAATCATCCAAAAATTCCATTTAATCATATCTAAGTCACATGTACATGTTTAATGCACACATTGAATCCTCCTTAGGTTAGGGTTTCACAAGGTTTGTTATGTAATGACAAATTATGATGACTTCTTTAGAATATGAATGTCTTTATAGTATGGGGAAGTAAACATGCTAATTGTGAAACCCGCAATCCTAGAATGACACATGTAAACCTAGGATTGTAAACCTCCCTAAACCTTGGATTTTTGTACTGATTTTTTATTAAAAATAAAATTCATGAAACATGTTATATTTGCAAATGTGTGTATTAGAGGTTAAAATAGTGCGATTAAGGATTTAACCCACGTGAATAGTGCACGTAAATAGTAACTCAGGAATTAAGACACGTGATTAAGTATTAATCACTTGGACTAACTTAATCACAAAAAGAGGAAAATTGATATTTTAATAGAATTTTGGATTTTAGTGAAAAATTTAAAAAAATTCATAATTTGCAATCCGGACGTCGGATTTAGATGAAATTTTTTATGGATGGCCAAATATTTATGATGATCATGATGAATGGTTTAAGATATGATGAAAATCATGAATTAAAGGTCAAGATTAAACGTCATTTGAAGATCAAAAAGTAGCTTGACTTTTTCATTAATTTTCTTTGACTTTTTAATTAAATTCAAATAATTAAAAATAAAAATAATAAATTAAAATCTTCAAGGAGGGTAGGGGTGTGCAGGAGAGAATACTTTTGGCCAAAATCCAATGGCCCAAAATCATCTTCATAAAAGATCAATGGATGAGATTGAATTAGCTTAAAAAATTAATTTTAATAAATTAAAAATCATAAATAAATAGGTCTGCTATAGGGGGGCATGAGCTGCTGTAGGGTGGCTGCACAATGCTCCACACGTTTTATGAAATTAGGAAAAAATATATTTAGAATAAAATACCTTGAGCAAGGGGGTAAATTACAATTTCGTGAAAAATCAAAAACTATAAATAGGGGAGCCTTGGACATCCAAATGCACACACCCAGCTCCATTTGAGCAGAAAATCCTTGCTCCACACGTCCCAAGCCAAAGAGAAAGGAGAAGAGGAGGAGAGAGGAGTTCTTCACTTGAGGTAAGGGGATTCTTCCCAAATTTCTTTTGGGTGTTAAGTAGGGTAAAACCATGCTTAGATAATATCTAAGCATGAGAAAATAAGTATAGTTATAATGCTTAATTGGAATTATGCCAAAACATCAAAAATTTGGAGCAAAGATAGAGCATTCGGGAAGATAGCATATGATATGTGTAAATAATGCTACAATATTGATAAATGATGACTTGGGATGAATTTTTATGATAGTTATTATGTTGGAATGATGATATATTAATCTCATAATTTTTGGATTTAAGGATTATGCTTAAGTGAAATTACGATGAATTTTGGTATATGGAGAAAATGATTTATTTGGCCAAGTAAATGATGATGAATTCAAAATTTATGAATTTTCCCATGATATACTAAACATAAGCTATGTCATGGTATTTTTTATTTTTGGAACCCATGAACAGTAACCAACACGCTGTGAACAGTAACCTCATATGAACAGTAACTTGCTACAGTAATCATGACACAGTTATTATGAACAGTGAACAACGTGATTTTGGAAAAAATTAAGATTTATTTTTTATATTTTATGAGGATATATGGATGGAATTTTTTAAGGATTTATGGATAAAAATCCATATAAGGAAATAATGACCAAGTATTTTTAAGGTTAACCTCTATAAGAAATTATAGAAGAAAATAAGGCATAAATGAATATAACATATGTATGATAAAGTATGTTTATCTTTTTCACTTGTATAAGAAAAGGAAAGGAAAGGATAAAGGATTCAGACTGAAGCAAAACAGAGGTAAGCAAACAAACTTTTTGAAAATGATTTTATATGTTTTTATATTGCAACCATAGAATATGTCAGAATTGTTTTATCATAAGCAAATCTATATGAAAGTAAGGAAAAAATTTGAAATTACTATTTCTCAAATATTTTTTTCAAATATTTTAAATGATTTAGAAATGTGTTATTTAAATATTTTAAAAATTATTTAAGGTTGGTCATCCTTACAAAATGTTTTTATCAACTTATTAACTTGGGCTGTGCCAAGTTTTCAAGTTAGAAAAGGGATTACAGGCCGAGGTCTGTACTATTTTGAAATGATATGCTAGCATCAAGTTTTGAAAAGGAAAAGTCACAGACTAGGGTCTGTGGAGTTTTATAATAAGCATGCTAGCATAAGAATGTGGAGAAAGGAATGTGCACATGAGTTATATACTAGGTCTACTGTAGAGGATATGCAGACCGGACACAGTTGCAAGATGGGCCCCCTCTACATAGGCCAACTCGGTTCAAAAGGCGAAATGCCAACGACGCCCTCCCTGAAATGGGAGAAGGACAAGGAAAACTACCTGGCTCACGAGTTATCAATTGAAATGGTTTCTTTCCTAAGGAGGAAAGGGTGATCACTTAGCAAATGTCACCTACCAGACGGACAGAAACGTAATGCATGATGCATATTCCTTTTCAATTCATGTATGAAAATGCAATGCATTCATCCACACATAACATTCCTTTGCCTCCACCTCTTGGGAGGACGTCGTCGGGACACAGCCCATACGACTCGGCAATAGTGAAGGGGGACCCTCTGATCCACTTTCTACCTCCACCAAAGCCTCTTCATTATACATCATACATGTGCATATGTCTATGCACATCACATAACATTAATATGCCGGCATGACTTTTCATAAAAACTCATAAACATTCATCATTTCAAAACATTATAGGAATGCCCACCCTTAAACACATTTCATAAATACTTGAGAATAAAATCACGTTTTCAAAGTTGTGTTTGCTTATCTTCTCAGTCGGTGTCCTCAACCTTCTCCTTCCTTTTTCCCTATACAAGGAAAATGGATATTTTATCCATCCATTCCATGTCTTAGGTTGCTTTCCATACTTGCTTTATAACTATTCATTACCTCATTCTCATAGAGGATAATCCTATAAAGATACTTGGTCATTACCCATTTATATGGATTTTTATCCATAAATTCTTTAAAAATTCTATTCATATATCCTCTTAAAATATAAAAGTAAATCTCAATTTTTCCCAAAATCATGTTGTTCACTGTTCATAGTTACTGTTCATAATTACTGTTCACGATCACTGTTTATGGTACTATTCACGTTTACTGTTCACAGCATCGTGGGTTACTGTTCATGGGATCCAAAAATAAAAAATGCCATGACATAACTTATCTTTAGTATATTATGAAAAAATTCATGAATTTTGAATTTATCATCATTAACTTGGCTAAATTTCATTTTCTCCATATACTAAAAGTCAACATAATTTCACTTAAGCATAATCCTTAATTCTAAAAATCAAAAGATTAATATATCATCATTCCAACATCATATTTATCATAATCATTCATCCCAAATCATCATTTATTAAATTTGGAGCATTATTTACACATATCATATGCTATCTTCACGAATGTTCTATCTTTGCTCCAAATTTTTGATGTTTTGGCATAATTCCACGTATGCATTATAACTTTACTTATTTTCTCATGCTTAGGCGTTACCTAAGCATGGTTTTACCCTACTTAACATTCAAAAAAAGTTTGGAAAGAATTCCCTGACCTCAAGTAGAAAAACTCTCATCCTACTTGGCCTTTCTCTCTCTTTCCTTCTCTTCTTCTTTCTATAAAGGCCAAAAACGTGTTTGGGGGTGGAATGCTTGAATTTCTTAAGCTTGGAAGCTGGGTTTGGTGTGCCTTGGTCGTTCACCCCATGCTCCTATTTAGAGGGTTTGATTTTTCATGAAATTAGAATTTACCCCTCTTGCTTGAGGTATTAAATTGTAAGTAGATTTTTTCTAATTTAAAAAAGGTGCATGGAGCCATGTGCAGCCACCCTACAGTAGCTCCAGCCCCCCTATGGCAGCACTATTTTTATTTATTATTTATTATTTTTAAAATTATTTAATTTAAGGTAATTAAATCCTAGCCCTTGATTTATGATGATGATGAATGTGGACCATTGATTTTGGTCAAGGATCCCAACCACTCCCTATTTTATCTCTGATTTTCATTAATTATTTTTATTTTTAATTATTTAAATTTAATAAAAAGTTAAATTTATAATTAATGAAAAGTAGAGCTACTTTTTGATCTCCAAATGACATTTCATCTTGACCTTTGATTCATAATTTTTATCAAATCTTAAACCATTCATCATGATCATCATAATATTTTGGCCATCCATAAAAAATTTCATCTCAATCCGACGTCCGGATTGCAAGTTATGAATTTTTCTTCAACTTTTCACTAAAATCCGAAATTCCATTAAAATATCAAAAAGTATTGCTATTTCGTCCTGTAGTGATTAAATCTTCCTTTTTCGTCATTTTTGATTAGGTTAATCTACGTGATTAACTCTTAATCACCTCAGTTACTATTCACATTACTATTCACATGCATTACTCAGGTGGTTTAATCCCACAATTGCATTTCTTTAACATCTAATACACATGTTTTCATACTCATAAATATATATTTTATTAATACATTACCTAGGGTTTACAACCCTAGGATTTTGTACACATGTCTAAGATTGGGGTTTCACAATCCTCCCCCCCTACAATAGGTTTCGTCCTGAAACTTGTTGCCCTTCAAATATTCCATTATGCTTTTTCTGCATAATTAGACATCTATATGCAAAAGCGTATTAGCCTTTTCTATCTTTTGCTAATTTTTTATTTTATATGAAGGAAATTTCTTCCTCTTCCTTGCCTGCCTTTAAATGCATTAAGTTTGAAAAATAATTCTAAACAATTCTTTTTCTTCCTTAATCTATGACATTACAATTCTATATCATGATATATAAATATCATGATTTCTATTCCTTCCGTTCATTTATTCTTTCTACATCTATCTCCCAATCATTGCTATGATATAACTTCCTGTGGTATCATACCTTTTCTTTCTTTTCGTTTACTCTTTTTATACTCATCTACCATTCTTTGATATGATACCATTCTTGTCTCATCATAAAAAGCATCATAGCTTCATAAACATATAGATCTAGGCATTAGTTTTTCATATTCTAATACCAACTTTTGTGGTTCACACATTTCCTATCATCCATAATTTTTCTCTTTCAACACCTATTTACAAATCCTTGTTCCGATACCATCTTCTGTGGTATCAGACCTATCCTTTCATCATCTTTTAATTTCTCCTTCTCCCGCCTATTTACCAATCCTTGCTCTGATACCAATTTCTGTGGCGCCCCGAACCGAGGCATCCACATAGTCCTTACTCCAAGATCTTGTCAATTGGTAAATGTGAATCAGGATTGTTGCCCTGATCACACGGCGGGTTCTTAATTGGATCTCGTCCAAAAAAAATTTCATTTCTTTCTTTTTCTTTCCTTTCATCACATAAATATATACTCACCATTATTCATAATGGACTTATCCATATCATCATAAATCATTAACTTCTCATAACTTCATAATTTCACACAACCTATGTCCTTTTTCATCATATCCCATTAGGGAATCTATTCATACAAAAATCTACTAACCTTTGTAGATTTCTCTTTTCCTTTAGTAACACATGCTATTCATCTCTTGACTTTCCCTACATCTGTCTGAGGTTGGGAAAACAAAATATGAGTCAAAACTCAATAAGGAAGCATTTTTCTTTCATTTAAATCCATTTCTCTCCATTCGATAGAAGACACTTACCAAGTGATCAACTACCAACGAAATAGAAACCTTTTCGTAAACCATTTTTGGAAACCATTTCTCTCCATTCGATAGGAGATACTTAGTAAGTGATCAACTACCAATGGAATAGAAACCTTTTCATAAAAATCATTTCATAAACATTGGATGTGCAAATGTTCCCATTCCATTCCAGACATAAACCTTCGTGTGCGGGTACGCTAGCCCAGGGAACATCTCATATAGCATGGTCCAATACGCCAGCTGTCTCTGACTTGGCCTCATCAAGGGGACCCTCTCGTCCTCTTGACGCCTACATGGTCTCCTACATGCATGACTTTTGATTTTCCCAGCATTATATACCTCTTACACCAGGTGACTTGTCATTCTCATGTAGAGAATTATTTGCACCATCCCTTTAAAACAACATTTCAAATCCATGCATTCCTTTTCAATTCATGTATGAAAATGCAATGCATTCATTCACACATAACATTCCTTTGCCTCCACCACTTGGGAGTGTTGGAAATATGTGAAAAACAAGCTAAATCTATGTTTTGATTATTAACAAATCAATTTGAGTAAGTCTTGGCTACTAACAAGTTTGTGGATATGTTTAAGGGATATACATTTGAAGAACATAAAACATGGAAGGCCAAGTCGTTCCCCAAGTCGACTCCAAGATCGACTTGAAAGTGCCAAAACCGTCCAAAGTTGAAATGGGAAGAAGAGCAGGTGAAGTCGCAGGCCAAGTCGACTCCACTTGCGACTTGGGAAGCCAAGTCGCAAACGAAGTCGACTCCAACATCGACTTTAGATGCCAAAATCTCTCCAGAGTTGAAATTGGGAGAGAAAGATACCGAAGTCGCACCCCAAGTCGACTCCACGTGCGACTTGAGGTGAAGTCGCAGACGAAGTCGACTCCGACATCGACTTCGATCGGGCAGAGGAGATTTTTCAGAAGACTAGCTGGATTAAATGATTTCAAGATCAACTTAAGATTCTCAAGTCCAAGGCAAAGCTCCAAGCATATTTTCAAGATATGAATGTTAATGAATCAAAGGCAAAATCAAACAATACAAAGTTTCCAAGATTCACAAGGTCTACAAAGAAGAAGAAGAATCCAAGTTCAAGCAAGATGCATAAACCAAGAAGACTGTTCGAGATCAAGACTCATGAGTTTAAAGGTTTGCAAATCATGGAGCTAATGAAAGCAAGACACAATGATCCAAAGAGTAATAAAAATGCAAAAGAACTAAAGGGCATGGAGAAGACTAAGCAAAACAAAAAGCTTTCCAAGTTTCAAGTTCATGAAGCCAACTGCCGAGGTGAAGTCGCACCCGAAGTCGACTTCACCTGCGACTTGGGTCAAGTCGAGGACCAAGTCGACCCAGCCTGGAACTTGAAGTCGCTACGGAGAAGCAAAGTCGCACCCGAAGTCGACTCCATCTGCGACTTGGGCGAAGTCGCATCCGAAGTCGACTCTGCCTGGGACTTGGGTCGCAACGGTCGGAATTTATTCTAACGTTGGCGCATTAAATGCGCGCCACCTACCTTCTAACGTTCGGATTCCCTTCAAAATTATAAAAGGCATTCATGGTGGACGAGGGAAGTAGCTGAGAATCATTAAGTGTTCTTAACTCCTATATTCAAGAGCTCTAAAGAGATCAAGTCATTCAAAGAGGAAGAACTTTGCTTCAAACTGCAAGAGCTATATCTCTGAATCTTCAAAGACTACATTACGAGTTCTTCTCTGCGCTAAATTGCTTCTACACATCTGTAAAGTGTAGACTCCTTTTGTTATTTTATTTTGTTGTATTGAACTTGATTTAGTTTGAGGAACTAAGATCAAGTGTAAGCAAAGTAGTGTGTGATTGGAGTGGAACTCATCACCTACTTGTGCTGAGATTTGTTGAGGCCCCCTAGAGCTGGAATCTAGAAGAGAGCAGTGGCTCTAATTGTATTGAGAGAATACAATAGTGGAACCCAAGTCACAAGGAGTGTGAGCTTGGAAGAGTGGAGTAGGGAGGTTGCCCGAACCACTATAAAAATCTTGTGTGCTTGATTTATATTTATGCTCTCTATCTTATATTGCTTTCCATTTCGTTTCTTCATTTAGGGGACTAGATTAATCCGGGGTAAAGTTTCTGTTTAAGTTATAAATTTTTAAATACCCAATTCACCCCTCCCCTCTTGGGTAATTGCCATCAACTCGGGACCAACAAGTGGTATCAAAGCAGGTCTTTGAGTTAAACCAAAGAGATCTAATCATATGGCATCCCAATCTACTTCTGTTCCCGCTTTTGCCAGGGCCAATCATTTACTAGGCCACCATTGTTTGATGGGAACAATTTCGGATATTGGAAGCTTCGAATGAAGCAACTCATCATGGCTACCGACATGGACTCTTTGATTGCAATCCAAGATGGTGTAACATTGCCTATAGATGAAAGAGCTTCCAAGTGGACCGAAGAGGAAGTAAGAACTGTAAAGAGCAATGCTAAAGCTATGAACTCACTATTTTGTGCTCTTACAGCTTCCGAATATGATAGAGTATCTTCTTGCCTAACCGCTAAAGAAATATGGGATACTTTAACATCTATTTATGAAGGAACTTCTCAAGTCCAAGGGACCAGGAGAAATATTCTGATAGGAGAGTTGGAAAGCTTTAGAATGCTAGAAACAGAAAATATTTCTGAAATGTTTGCTAGATTTTCTAAGATTACTAACGCTTTGAAAGGTCTTGAAAAGGCTATCTCTGAATCCGAACAGGTCATGAAGATACTAAGAGCTCTACCGGAATCTTGGACTCCAAAGATTACGGCGATTGAATAAGCCAATGACCTAAATACACTAAAGCTAGAAAATCTAATTAGCTCATTAATGTCACATGAGCTAATTAAGAGAAGAAACAAGGACAATCACAAAGGGAAGAAAGCTATTACGTTAAAAGCGGCACACAACTCAGAAGAGTCTACCTCCTCTTCGCATAATGATAATGAAGATATTGCACTTCTCACTCGCAAATTCCGAAAATTTGTGAGAAAAGAAAGGAACTTCAAAGACTTCAAAGAAAGAACAAGAAGAGAGAAGAAGAAGGAGCCAACGAAGTGCTACAAATGCAGCGGGATAGGACACATACAAGCTCAATGTCCTACGCCGGAAGAGTATCAAGAGAGGAAGGAAGGACATGAAGGCAGAAAATACCAAAGGCCAAAGGGGAGAGGCATGTACGTCAATGAAGAGACTTCATCAACAAGCAGCTCCTCAACCGACGAATTTGAGGCGGCAAATTGTGCTAGAATTTGCTGCATGGCACGGATCGAACAAGAAGAAAACTTGTTATGTTTGAACACAACAGAAGTTTTGGAAGAACAAACCATCTCAACAAAATGCACGAGCAATGAAGAGGTAACTTCCAAACCTTGCTATTCTCAATCAAATTATTCTTCTTTTCATGAATGCCTCAAATGTGCTAAATTAGAAGAACTATAAATTGCTTATGATTCATTATTTGAGGAAATCAAAAAGTTAGGAAACAAGTTGTCATTGAAGAGAACAATGTAACTTCGTTATTATTGAAAATGGAAAACTAGCTGAAAAATCAACAAAACTAAAAGAAGAAAATAAATCATTGATAAATGAGATAGAAAAATTGAAAAAGGAGAACGAATCATTGAATGAATCATTAGCAAAGTTCTCTAATCCTGGAGAAAATGTAAAGATGTTTTTGAATATGACTGCTCAAACAAATAAAAGAGGCCTTGGATATTATACATTTGAGCAAAAAGAAAGTGGCAAATCGAATGTGCCGATACTTGGGAAATATTAAACCAAAACTGCACCAATATACAAGCCAAGAAGGAAAAATGTCATGTGGACTAGAAGGCCAACATTTGAATCAAAATATACTTGGAGGCCTACTCCTAGATTACCAATGGCTTGCAATTTCTGCAACAAAATGGGTCATAAAGCCTATAAGTGTAACTTTAAGAAATTATATGACCATAGTGCAAAATTAGTTTGGGTTCCAAGGAACACAAGACTTGGGCTTTCAAAGTTAGAGCAACAAAGATTGAATAATATTACTAACTCAAATGGACCCATAAAATCGGTACCAAAGAGATAAGATTTGGTTGTTTATTTTTCAGATATGTTTCAAGGCAAAGGCAAACAACGTATGGTTCATGGACAGCGGTTGTTCAAGGCATATGACCGGAGAAAGAAATCTATTTCATAAACTTAAGCCTTGCAACGACGAAACAGTTGCCTTTGGTAATAACGAGAAAGGTAAAATTAAAGGTAAAGGAAACATTTATAGCATTTCTAATGCATGCATGGAGGATGTTTTGTTTGTTGAAGGACTCAAGCATAACCTAATGAGCATTAATCAATTATGTGACAAAGGATACAAGGTTGTGTTTGAATCATCTATATGTAATGTATTTGATGGAGAACATATCATGTTTAGTGGAAAAAGACATGGAAATGTATATTTGGTTTCACTTGACGAATTAGATGGTCAATGTCTAATGGCCATTGATAATGATCCATGGGTTTGGCATAAAAGGCTTGGACATATAAACATGGGAAATATAAAGACCCTATGGAAAAAGAGTTTGGTAGAAGGATTACCAAAGTTGAAATATGACAAGGATAAAATTTGCAAGGCGTGTCAATTATCAAAACAACCTAAGATGCCTTTCTCTGCCAAAAAGGAAATCTCCACGACTAGGCCACTTGAATTGCTACACATGGATCTATATGGGCCATCCGATATTTTAACCATTGGTGGAAAGAAATATATATTTGTTATTGTTGATGATTTTTCAAGATTCACATGGATAATTCTCTTAGCTAGCAAAGATGAAGCCTTCCCTATGTTTTCAACTTTTGTAAATTTGGTGCAAAATGAAAAACAAAGTACTATTATGACTATAAGAAGTGATCATGGTAGTGAATTTGAAAACAAACGATTCATAGAGTTATGTAATGAAAAAGGAATTGATCACACATTTTCTGCACCAAGAACTCCACAACAAAATGAAGTAGTTGAAAGGAAAAACAGAACTATACAAGAGATGGCTAGAACAATGCTAAATGAGAGCAAAGTATCCAAGAAATTTTGGGGTGAAGCTGTGAGTATAGCTTGTCATGTTTTGAATCGAGTTACCATTCAAGCAATCTTGAAAAAGACCCCATATGAATTATGGAAAGGAAGGAAACCAAATATCTCTTATTTTCATGCTTTTGGATGCACATGCTATGTTTTGAACAATGGAAAAACCAACTTGGGAAAACTAGATGCTAAAAGTGATGAGGCAATATTCCTTGGGTACTCATCAAATAGCAAAGCATATAGAGTATTCAATAAACGAAACCAAGTTGTAGAAGAATCCATACATGTTGTTTTTTATGAAACTAACCCATGCTACAAAAGAAAAGATGATTTAAGTGATGCAGATGATGTAGCAAGCAATTTTGAAAAACTGCATGTGGAAAAGCAAGAAGATTCAATGGAGAAAAGGGTAAGTGAAGGTAATAATTATAAACCTCCAACTGATTTGAAATTCAAACATGCCCATCCAATTGAACAAGTTATAGGGAATGTATATGAAGGTGTAAAAACTAGAAGATCAAAACAAAATGTTTGTGGACAATACGCCTTTGTATCCAAAATTGAACCTTCTAATATTGATCAAGCTCTTGATGATGAAAATTGGATTACAGCAATGCAAGAAGAGCTAAATCAATTTGAAAGAAACCAAGTTTGGCACCTTGTTCCTAGACCAAACGATTGTATTATTATTGGCACCAAGTGGGTCTTTAGGAACAAATTAGATGAAAGTGGACTTGTAGTGAGAAACAAAGCTAGACTTGTGGCAAAAAGATACTCACAAGAAGAAAGAATAGATTTTGAGGAATCCTATGCTCCGGTTGCTAGATTGCAAGCAATTCGCATCTTACTAGCTTTTGCATCTCACATGAACTTTAAATTGTTTCAAATGGATGTTAAAAGCGCATTTTTGAATGGATATATAAATGAAGAGGTGTATGTTGAACAACCACCTGGATTTGAGGAAAAAGATCAATCTCAATTTGTATACAAGTTAACCAAAGCATTATATGGATTAAAACAAGCCCCAAGGGCTTGGTATGATAGATTAAGCAAATTTCTGATTGATCATGACTTTCAAAAGGGAAAGGTAGACACCACTTTGTTCATCAAATACAAAGAAAAGGATATATTGATTATTCAAATTTATGTTGATGATATTATTTTCGGTGCTACTAATGAAATTCTTTATCAAGAATTTTCTGAGCTTATGCAGAAAGAATTCGAGATGAGTATGATGGGAGAGCTAAACTTCTTCCTTGGACTGCAAATCAAGCAATTAAATGAAGGAATCTTCATCAACCAGTCCAAGTATATCAAAGAAATGCTGAAGAAGTTTGGCATGGAAAATAGCAAATGAGCAAACACGCCAATGAGCTCAACAATCAAAATCGACAAAGATGAAAAAGGAAAAATAATTGATTTAAAATTGTATAGAAGCATGATAGGTTCTTTATTATATTTAACTGCTTCTAGGCCTGATATTAAAAAAGGAAAAACAAAGTAGATAGAAAAAGCACTAGTGGAATATGTCAATTTCTTGGGAACATGTTGGTTTCATGGTTTTCAAGAAAACAAACTAGTGTTGCTCTATCTACGGCGGAAGCCGAATACATTACCGCTGGGAGCTGTTGTGCCTAATTACTTTGGATGAAACAGCAACTTAGGGACTATGGCATGGATTTTAAAGATATACCCATTAAATGTGATAATACTAGTGCCATATGTTTAACTAAAAATCCAGTCTTGCATTCTAGGACCAAACATATAGACCTTAGACATCATTTTATTAGAGAACATGTAGAAAATCATGACATATGTTTGGTATATGTAAGAACAGAGGATCAAGTTGCAGACATATTTACAAAGCCCCTAGCAAAAGAAGCATTTTATAAGATTAGAAATGACATGGGAATGATTGAATTAACTTAGCATAAACTTAGGGGTAGCACCTGTTTAGGGGGAGCAAACCCTCCTATCTCTTTACCCTCTAACTTTTTGATATATTGACAAAAAGGGGGAGACGATTAGGATTTGAGGGGGAGAAGAATAGGATATGTTTGGGGAGAAGAGTAGGATATGCTTGCATGAGCTTAAGTATGATAAAATTTCAAAATGCAAAAATGAGCATGTTATTTTTTAAGCAATTGAAAGGTATCCACTCAAATCGGTTTTGTCAATCATCAAAAAGGGGGAGATTGTTGGAAATATATGGAAAACAAGCTAAATCTATGTTTTGATGATTAACAAATCAATTTGAGTAAGTCTTGGCTACTAACAAGTTTGTGGATATGTTTAAGGGATATACATTTGAAGAACATAAAGCATGGAAGGCCAAGTCGTTCCCCAAGTCAACTCCAAGATCGACTTGAAAGTGCCAAAACCGTCCAGAGTTGAAATGGGAAGAAGAGCAGGTGAAGTCGCAGGCCAAGTCGACTCCACTTGCGACTTGGGAAGCCAAGTCGCAAACGAAGTCGACTCCAACATCGACTTCAGATGCAAAAATCTCTCCAGAGTTGAAATTGGGAGAGAAAGATACCGAAGTCGCACCCCAAGTCACTCCACGTGCGACTTGAGGTGAAGTCGCAGACGAAGTCGACTCTGACATCGACTTCGATTGGGCAGAGGAGATTTTTCAGAAGACAAGCTGGATTAAATGATTTCAAGATCAACTTAAGATTCTCAAGTCTAAGGCAAAGCTCCAAGCATATTTTCAAGATATGAATGTTAATGAATCAAAGGAAAAATCAAACAATACAAAGTTTCCAAGATTCACAAGGTCTACAAAGAAGAAGAACAATCCAAGTTCAAGCAAGATGCATAAACCAAGAAGACTGTTCGAGATCAAGACTCATGAGTTTAAAGGTTTGCAAATCATGGAGCTAATGAAAGCAAGACACAATGATCCAAAGAGTAATAAAAATGCAAAAGAACTAAAGGGCATGGAGAAGACTAAGCAAAACAAAAAGCTTTCCCAGTTTCAAGTTCATGAAGCCAACTGCCGAGGTGAAGTCGCACCCGAAGTCGACTTCACCTGCGACTTGGGTCAAGTCGAGGACCAAGTCGACCCAGCCTGGAACTTGAAGTCGCTACGGAGAAGCAAAGTCGCACCCGAAGTCGACTCCATCTGCGACTTGGGCGAAGTCGCATCCGAAGTCGACTCCGCCTGCGACTTGGGTCGCAACGGTCGGAATTTATTCGAACGTTTGCGCATTAAATGCGCGCCACCTACCTTCTAACGTTCGGATTCCCTCCAAAATTATAAAAGGCATTCATGGTGGACGAGGGAAGTAGCTGAGAATCATTAAGTGTGCTTAACTCCTATATTCAAGAGCTCTAAAGAGATCAAGTCATTCAAAGAGGAAGAACTTTGCTTCAAACTGCAAGAGCTATATCTCTGAATCTTCAAAGCCTACATTACGAGTTCTTCTCTGCGCCAAATTTCTTCTACACATCTGTAAAGTGTAGACTCCTTTTGTTATTTTATTTTGTTGTATTGAACTTGATTTAGTTTGAGCAACTAAGATCAAGTGTAAGCAAAGTAGTGTGTGATTGGAGTGGAACTCATCACCTACTTGTGCTGAGATTTGTTGAGGCCCCCTAGAGCTGGAATCTAGAAGAGAGCAGTGGCTCTAACTGTATTGAGAGAATACAATAGTGGAACCCAAGTCACAAGGAGTGTGAGCTTGGAAGAGTGGAGTAGGGAGGTTGCCCGAACCACTATAAAAATCTTGTGTGCTTGATTTATATTTCTGCTCTCTATCTTATATTGCTTTCCATTTCGTTTCTTCATTTAGGGGACTAGATTAATCCGGGGTAAAGTTTCTGTTTAAGTTATAAATTTTTAAATACCCAATTCACCGCTCCCTCTTGGGTAATTGCCATCAACTAGGGACCAACAGGGAGGACGCCGTCGGCACACAGCCCATACGACTCGGCAATAGTGAAAGGGGACCCTCTGATCCACTTTCTACCTCCACCCAAGCCTCTTCATTATACATCATATATGTGCATATGTCCATGCACATCACATAACATTAATATGCCGGCATGACTTTTCATAAAAACTCATAAACATTCATCATTTCAAAACATTATAGGAATGCCCACCCTTAAACACATTTCATAAATACTTGAGAATAAAATCACGTTTTCAAAGTTGTGTTTGCTTATCTTTTCAGTCAATGTCCTCAACCTTCTTCTTCCTTTTTCCCTATACAAGGAAAATTGATATTTTTCCTTCCATTCCATGTCTTAGGTTGCTTTCCATGCTTGCTTTATAACCATTCATTACCTTATTCTCGTAGAGGTTAATCTTATAAAGATACTTGGTCATTACTCATTTATATGGATTTTTATCCATTAATCCTTTAAAAATTCCATCCATATATCCTCTTAAAATATAAAAATAAATCTCAATTTTTCCTAAAATTACGTTGTTCACTGTTCATAGTTACTGTTCATCATTACTGTTCAGGATCACTGTTCATGGGTATTTTTCACGTTTACTGTTCACCAAAGGTTACTGTTCACAGCAACGTGGGTTACTGTTCATGGGTTCTAAAACTTAACATTTTTCTCCAAAAAAGAAATACCATGACATAAATTATGTTTAGTATATCATGAGAAAATTCATGAATTTTGAATTTATCATAATTAACTTGGCTAAATAAATCATTTTCTCCATATACTAAAAGTCAACATAATTTCACTTAAGCATAATCCTTAATTTCAAAAATCATGAGATTAATATATCATCATTCCAACATCATATCTATCATAATAATTCATCCCAAATCATCATTTATAAAATTTGGAGCATTATTTACACATATCATATGTTATCTTCCCGAATGTTCTATCTTTCTCCAAATTTTTGATGTTTTGGCATAATTCCACTTAGGCATTATAACTTTACTTATTTTCTCATGCTTAGGTGTTAACTAAGCATGGTTTTACCCTAATTAACATTCAAAAAAAGGTTGGAAAGAATTCCCTGACCTCAAGTAGGAAAACTCTCCTCCTACTTGGCCTTTCTCTCTCTTTCCTTCTCTTCTTCTTTCTCTAAAGGCCAAAAACGTGTTTGAGGGTGGAATGCTTGAATTTCTCAAGCTTGGAAGTTGGGTTTGGTGTGCCTTGGTCGTTCACCCCATGCCCTTATTTATAGGGTTTGATTTTTCATGAAATTAGAATTTCCCCCCTTGCTTGAGGTATTAAATTGTAAATAGATTTTTTTTCTAATTTCAAAAAGGCGTATGGAGCCATGTGCAGCCACCCTACAGCAGCTCCAGCCCCCCTATGGATGCCCTATTTTTATTTATTATTTATTATTTTTAAAATTAATTAATTTAAGCTAATTAAATCATAGCCCTTGATTTATGATGATGATGAATGTGGACCATTGATTTTGGTCAAGTATCCCAACCACTCCTGCTGTAGCTCTGATTTTCATTAATTATTTTTATTTTTAATTATTTAAATTTAATAAAAAGTCAAATTTATAATTAATGAAAAGTAGAGTTACTTTTTGATCTCCAAATGACATTTCATCTTGACCTTTGATTCATGATTTTTATCAAATCTTAAACCATTCATCATGATCATCATAATATTTTGGCCATCCATAAAAAATTTCATCTCAATCCGACGTCTGGATTGCAAGTTATGAATTTTCCTTCAATTTTTCACTAAAATATGAAATTCCATTAAAATATCAGAAAAGTATTGCTATTTTGTCCTGTAGTGATTAAATCTTCCTGTTTTGTCATTTCATGATTAGGTTAATCTACGTGATTAACTCTTAATCATCTCAGTTACTATTCATGTTACTATTCATGTGCACTATTCGCGTGGTTTAATCCCACAATTAAATTTCTTTAACCTCTAATACACATATTTTTATACTCATGAATATATATTTTATTAATATATTACCTAGGGTTTACAACCCTAGGGTTTTGTACACGTGTCTAAGGTTGGAGTTTCACAGTTCGGGTTCCGGATCAAAAGGAATTATAGTCTCCTTTCCGGCTCTGCCTCGGCGCATGTAAAATGAGATTTACCTGCAAAGACCAATTCAATTGAACTAGCAGAAAAAAATCCTAAACTAAAGGAAATTATGAAAATAAACTATTCTACAGAATTATACAAGAAAGCAATAAAACTAACAATAATTAGCTAAACAACTCCCCGACAACAGCGCCAAAAGCTTGATGAGCTGCGTATATGTCAATTAAAATGCTTGCTATTTACGCAAGTATATGTGCTGTGTCAAGTGATAAAGAGTGAGTAGAGTATCGTTCCCACGAGGAATTGTTAACCTGTGGCACCCCGAACCGAGGCGTCCACATAGTCCTTACTCCAAGATCTTGTCGATTGATAAGTGTGAATCAGGATTGTTGCCCTGATCACGCGGCGGGTACTTAATTGGATCTTGTCCAAAAAAAATTTCTTTTTCTTTTATAACATAGAGACACATACTTATCATCAAATTTCAGTTATCATTGATAACATTCATACTTGTTTTTTACAATACACGTTATTTTAACCTGGTCATTTCATACATACATAATTTGAAAACTCCTTACCATATGTTCATTCATACCATATACAAATCAGCATATCATAAAATTTTCTTCATACCTTCTTTTTCCTTTCCTTCCTGGCCTGTGAAGCAAAACGTGAGTTTCAATTTTAGAAAAAAATGAGATTAAACTGTAAATTTAGAATAAAGAATTTAATGGTAAAATTGACTAGTGTATAGACAAGAAGAGGATTTAATTTAACAAAAGTTAAATTTGAGGTTTATAAGAAAACTAAAGGGGTAATTTATGATTTCATAAATATTAGATATAAAAATAATTTTTTACAAATTTTCGGAAAGGAATTTCAAAATTCCGAATTATAACAAGTGAAATTGTTTAAATTCACGGACCTTATGGAAAAATAAAAAATAAATAAAAATTTTTTGGCCAATTAGGGGTCCTAACTAAAGGCTTATATTAATCCATACTATGTTCATTAGATCTAAGCATGTATACCTCATTTGGACAAGAAAAATTTCTAGGAAATATTAAATTGAATGCCCTCTAATCTAGACGGAATAGATTATGAAAAATAATTTATGTCTAGTGGATATATTTTATTTTTGCATAATTAATTAGTCAATTAATATCTTGATGTATATAAGGTAATTTGAGATGAAATTTTAGAAGCAAGTCTATTGTAATATACCCGACATAATGAATGGATTAAATTTTGAAAAAACATGTCTACAAGTTTTTAAAAATAAAATATTATGCCAGAATATGATTTTAATTAAGTTAAAATATGTACTTCGCTCCAATTGAGGTGAAATTTTATAGGTAAGCCTATTTTAATATGCCCAATTTAACGAAGGATGAAATTTTGGAAAACATTTCTCCAAAATTTTTAAAAAGAGATTTTTATCCAAATATGAATTAGGTAATTAAAATAAAATAGAAATCTTTTTCAAAATTCTAAAAGGTGCATTTTGTGAGCAATTTTATATATGTTAATAAGAAAAATTTTCATAAAATATAAGTGTGAATATAGGAAGTTATGATTTAATTAACTAATGATGGAATTTTCCATTTAAAAAAAATTGCATGAAAAAAATCATGTTGGCAGCAAATGTACGGTGCATGTAATTATGTGGACCAGCAAATAAATTTATAATTGCTGAATTTTTTTAAAACCCAACACCTGTAATGTATTAAGCGGTGACCTAGGTTGGGTTAAATTTAAATCATGGTAACACTGCAATTGACATACATATAAAGAGGGCAGATGGCCGTTGCTGGACGTGGTAAGAAGCAACGTTTAAAAATATGTATATATATATATTTCCAGCAAAAGCAACGTCCCAAGCATTCCAGCAATCTAAGCAATCTTCAGGTTCATTATATTATTATTATTTCTTAATTCCTTCTTTTAATGCTGTTTAATTAAGGTTTCATAAATTGCAAGTATATAATCATATATGTAGGTAACGTCCAAATCAGATTTGGTTATAATATTTGATTCTATTTTAATGATTTTGATAACTCATGAAATTCTAGGTATAAGTGATATTAAAACAGATTTTTATTTCTATTATAATCATGATTAAATAAAAGAAAAATAGGTTAATCTTAATTGTTATTTCAAACCTGGACGGTATGTGATATTAGAAACAAAAATATGAACGAAATGATAAATGAAGGATTTTTGCCATGAAAATTTTTGTACAAGCTCATTATATTATCATTAAGGAACGACCAAATTTTTAGCTTAAAATATTAAGAAAATTGCAAATTAAAAATCCGAGAAGATTAACTTAAATAGGGTAAAACGGGTGACAGGATCAGCTGTAGCAAATGACTTTTAATAATTTTTGTAGATGGAGTTTTAATCTGAATTTTTTTTGGATGACATAAATATGGATTAAAATTAGCGTGATTAGGGCTATCCCTAATTTCACAATACTGTCCAGTACAGTAAAAATGCCAAAATAAATATATAACATTAATATTTCTTACTAAACTTTTTATGAGGGTTAATTCATGTAGTTATTGATGTATGATCAAAATTTCAGAGTTAAATACCTTGATTTGATTATAAATTAAGATTTAAAGAAATCAATACGCCTGATTTCAGCAAATGTGGACAGTTTGAGAAATAATCAAAAAGAAATATGAAACCTAAGTGGAAATTACCCGAATTGATATATATGTTAGTCAGGAGTGTAATAAAGGATTAAGGATAGCAAGAATGATTAATAATTGATGTTATAATATGTATATGGAATTAATGGGTAAATAAGAAGATGAAACTTAGTGAAAATAAGAAAACAAAGGTTGTTTTGAAATTTAATAATAAGTTTAAAAAATTTTAAATGGAATTTATTTTCATTTTAATTTGTAAACAAGGTTTACAAAAAAGGTACAAATTTATGATCACTAAGTAAGTGATTAAGTACCTAAGATGTGATTTTAGAAAATATAGATGAGGGTAAAATGTAATATATAGGGCTGTTTGAGGGAAATTACAAAAATTATAAAAAGTTTAGACCCAAATTATAAGCCCTTACCCTTAAGCAAATATCTTGAGATATTTTCTCAAATAATATGTCAATTATAGGAAATATATGCTAAGTATAAAATGCTAAATCCAAGAAGTTGGATTTAGCTTATTATTACAAATCCTAAGTAAGATTTGGAAAATTAACCCTGAAATAATAATGTCAAAATAAATGGAATGGTTAGACCTTGAAACAAGTTCAACCAAATGAGGATAAGAGTGATTGGTATTAGCCAAATATGAAAATGTGGTTAGAAGATAATTATATTGAATTTATGAAAAAAGGAAGATAAATGGCTTATTTGAATTGGTGACATCAAATGACTTAGGAAGTTCATAAGCAATTGCCTTGAGAAGTTGATTAAAGGAAAGAAAATAAGTGTTTAAGATGAAATTGATAAGTGACAGATGGTAAACATAAGTGAATTGGAACAGGGTGATGACAATATTGAACTAAAGGTAGAAATGTGTCAAAGTTGATATGAAACACACATGGGATAGAAAACCCTAAGATAGATTTAGAGTTAATAGTAGAAATGTGCAATCATGGGATATTATGTTTATATGAGAGAAAAATGGTCCTTTTCATTTGTATGGGAAAAAGAAAGGAAAAAATGGAAGGTACAAGTTGACTACGCAGGTAAGCAAGTTATATGCTTTCTAAAATATTTCTAAATGATTGCAAATTGTTTGCTCACATGTTTTATGAATTATATTTAAGGATGGTCATTCCTAAAATGCTTTACATGAAATGATTGCTAATTGCTTGTTAAATGCTTTTGTAAAATGTTTATGATTTATAAATGTCATGTCGGCATATGTATGTGAATGATTATGGTGCACGAGGATTAGGCCATAGCTGAGGTAGTAAGTGGACCAGATGTCCCCCTCACTATCGCCAAGTCGCTTATACAGGCCCAGGCCGGCGGCGACCTCCCTGAAATGGGAGCAGGATCAAGCAGTGGACGCCTAGCTAGCAATCCATTTGGAAAAAAGTCATATAAGCTTGAATGCATTGTATTCTCATTATACGGATAAGGATGAAAAGGTTTTTAATCTATTAGTAGTTGATCACTTGATAAGTGTCTCCTACCCAATAGAAGGAAATGCATTTGAAGGAAAAGAAAATGTTTACTTGCTAAAGAAAAGGCTTGCTTACTGAGTATTATTACTCACATGTGTTTTCAAAATATCAGACAGGCTATGGAGCTGACTCATAAAGGATGCCAGGTAGAAATGATATACGGATATTATTTGCAGTCCTATGTATGTGTCCAGAGGGGCGAATGTAAGATGAACATGTTTAAAGACATATTTTATGAATATGATAAGGACGATTGTTCTTATGTGAATATGTGAATTATTTCAATAAAAGAAGATATGAATGGTTTTGTGGTGATATGAATGATTATATGAAATTTTCAAAGTACGTATGTATGAAATATTTTTGGTTGAAAGAACTTGTGATGTAGACAAGTCAATTATTATGATATGAATAATATATGTGAAATTGATGTCAAAAATGTGTTTATATACGATAATATGATGTTATGTGATGAGTAAAAAAAAATTTGGACGAGATCCAATTAAAAATCCTGTCGTGTGACTAGGGCAATAATCTTAAGTCACGTTTACCAACCCTTTTCGACCCCGGAGTAAGGACTATGTGGAGCCTCGGGTCGGGGCCTCCACAGAAGTTGGTATTAGAGCAAGGATTTGTAAATAGGCGCGGAAAGAAAAGATTTGATATTACGATGAGTAATATTAGAGGAAAGAATGGTAAATAGATTTGGAAAGAAAGATATGATCCTGCAATGATTGATGAATAGGTATAGGAATAATGATGAAAGGGATAGATTGAAATTATAAGATATACCTATTATATGTTGATTTTTACGGTTACATGAACATATGATGATTTGTCATAATTATGTTGTAAATATAGGAAATCTACGATATTTTGATAGGTATATGATTCATAAAGGAAAAGTAATTTTTCACTATGAAAAGTGATGTTGGCAAGGAAAGTAGGAAAAAAATGAAAGTTTTGAGAAAAATATAGATAAAAGGTGGATATTTAAGAAATATATGTTATATGTAGTTCCAACTCCACCTTTTATGATTGACAGGATTAGTGATAGAAAGAACCGCACTCATGGTGAGTATGTAGTCGAAGAATTCTTCCTCGATGATTTGATAATTATACATTAAGAATTATACATAATGAAAAACTCAAAAAAAAGGGGAGTGGAAAGAGAAAAATGAAGTATGATGAAAGGAAAGATATGGTACCACAAAGGGTGATATCATAGTAAGGATTGGTAGATAAGTATAGAAAGAATGAAGGAAAGGAGAAGATTGGATTCATAATATTTATATCATGTATTATCTATCATAATATAGAAAGGATATACTATAAATTGTCCTAGTATTGGTATTTTCATTAGAAAATACCTAAGTAGTAAGAATAAAATAGATGAAGTTAGCAAAAGAGACTTTCTGTGATAAAGATATGTATGAAATATAATTGAGGCAAAGGTGTTCTTTGCTATAGAAACGAATTTGTTCATATTTATATATCAAGTATATATGGAAAGAAAGAAAATGGTTATTGCTAATCTTTCTATTGACATGATTAAGCGTATAATTTATGTTCATGATAAAATGAGGAGTTATGTTGAGGTACTTTTATGTATATATATATATATACAAAAAAGAAGATGTTATGTCTATTACAAACAGTGATAGACTTAGCTAAGAGGTAATGAAATAAATAGATTGCTACAAGTAGCAACTCCTAACCTAGTATTAACACAATTCGTTCTTAGTATTAAGAAAAAAAATTTAAAAATGGGGATATGAGGCAAGAAAGGAAGTAGGAAAATATTGATAGGAAAAAGAAAACTCAAATCAAGTATTGTGCAGCAAAAGCATGATGATCCCATTTGAAATATATATGGAAAAGAAGTAGAGAAGAAATACCCCAGTTTGTAAGAATTGCCAAATAGCATTATGATGAGTGCCTACAGGGTTCAACTAAGTACTATAAATATGGTCAACCAGGCCAGGTGGCAAGGGACTGTGGAACAGTTGAGGCTAGAGAGATGAAATGTTCTATTAATAGCCAAGTAGGACACATATATCTGTTGGTCCCGAGTTTATGGCAAAACCCAAGAGGGGAGGGGTGAATTGGGTTCTTGAAAAATTCTTTGGTAAATTAAAACTTAACCCCTTGATTGAAACAAATAGAGAGCAATAAAGTAATGAAAGCAATAAAGTAAAATAGTAGGCAAGATTTATAGTGGTTCGGGCAACTTCTCCCTACTCCACTCTTCCAAGCTCACAGACCGTTGTGACTTGGGTTCCACTATGTATTCCCTGAATACACTTACAGTCTCCGCTCTCCGCTCTCTTCTAGATTCTAGCTCTAGGGGGCATACACAATCAGAGCCTGTGCTCTCTTCTAGATTCTAGCTCTAGGGGGCTTATACAATTGATACAAGTAGATGATGAGTTTAACTCCAATCACAACTCTACTAGCAACGTCTTGGTTTGTTACAACAAACTCAAACCAAGCACCAAGAACAAAGAATAATGAAAAATAAGAAAGATCTACACTTTACTGAGTTGTGTAGCCAAGTTTCAGCTTGAGGAAGAATCTGTAGAAGCAACCGGTTGTATATCGTTGAAGCTACTTGCAACTTGAAGCTCGTTCTTCCTTTGAAAGTGTATAGATCACTCAAATTTGGAGAAAAGCAAATGGGAACTCTTGTTTGCACTTCTTTTCTCTCTTTAGGCTATGTAGTGTATGTTTCCACGTTTTCTTGAGTGTTTATATATAGAAGGGGGAAGATTTGAACGTTATAGAAGTGGTTGGCGCGCAATAAATGTTCCAACGTTCAAAAATTCGAACGTTACTTCCCCAAGTCGCAGGTGGAGTCGACTTCGTGTGCGACTTGGCTTCCCAAGTCGCAAGTGGAGTCGACTTCGTGTGCGACTTCACTTCTGCAGTTTCCAAGTCTGAGTCTGGGTCGACTTGGTTTCAGACTTGAACTCAAGTCGATCTTGGAGTCGACTTGGGTTGCGACTTGACCAATTCTTTGTGCCAAAAACATTTTGATCATGTTTGATTTTCTTCGATCTTGCTTAGCTTCTTTCCTTCAATTATTTTCATTTTGGATTGGCTTCATATTTTGTATACCTTGTGAGTCTTGGAGATCTTGAAAACTTGTATGGTTGATTTGCCTTTGATTCATGCACCTTGCTTTCTTTTGATATTAGTCTTCATATCTTGAACTTCATCTTGAAATATGCTTGAAGCTTTGCCTTGGGCTTGAGAAACTTAAGTTGATAATGATCTTGCACCTTTGATTTGGTCTTGAGAAAACTCAAGTTAATCTTGAAATGAGCTTGAAACTGAGTCTTGAACTTTGAAGACCTCAAGTCGATGTTGGAGTCGACTTCGTCTGCGACTTCACCCAAGTCGCAAATCGGAGTCGACTTCGTCTGCGACTTCGGTATTTTTCTGCCCCAAAATCAACTATGGAGTGTTTTTGCCATCTCAAGTCGATGCTGGAGTCGACTTCATCTGCGACTTGGCTTCCCAAGTCGCAAGTGGAGTCGACTTGGCCTGCGACTTCACCTGCTTTCCTTCCATTTTCAAATCTGGTCGTGAGGTTCATTTTGGAGTCGAGGATGGAGTCAACTTTGGGTTCGACTTCACCCTAAGTCGAAGTCCAAGTCGTCTTGGAAATCGACTTGGCTGTTTTCATTCCTTAAAACATTCAACATAATCATCAGTATTCACTTTATACTCAAATTTAACTTTGTTAATCATCAAAACTCATTCTTTGGTCAATTTTGTTTTGTTTTAGACATTATTTCCAACAATGTCCCCCTTTTTGATGATTGACAAAACTAATTTGAGTTTATACCTTTCAAGAGAAACACAATCATATAGTTTCATCATAATAACTTTCAAACAGAGTATAGCAGGCATTGAACACATATTTGAACGTAAAATAAGTTTCATAAAACGAATTTCATATTACAAATTACGATGTAAAGCAAAAATGAAACCTAAATACAAACTACCCGACCCAAAATGCTCTAAAGCCTATGCTATGTATTTAAAAAACTCTCAAAAACTCTATTCTATCTCCCCCTTTTTGTCAATCCTTCAAAAACGATTCAATGACCAAGGATTTGGTGAATTGAAATTGGAAAATGGGATATGAAGATTGAATGGGTTTGATAGGACGAACATGAGCGGATGAATAAAATGAAGAGACTGGAGCGGGAGTCGGATCTCGATGAACTGATCCGGAATCGAATGGATCATGTTCAAGTATGGGCCGATTTTGGTGTCGCCCTGATGCGAGATGATATCTAATGGTACGCATTTCTCGATCGATACGGTCTTGTCGGGAATGCATATCATTGATAGCTGTGAGAACCTCAGAGACTAGGCTGGTGATTCTATCCTCTTGGTGACCCATTTCTTCTTGAAGAGCCGTTATCTCATCTCGGATGCTCTGTAACGTGACCTCTTATGATGGAGGTTGAGGCGTCTGATCTGGTATGGCTGATCCTTGTGGAGAGTAGGATCCATGTGTCATAGGAGATGCAGGCCCCTCAGGAATGTCCTAGGGTGGAGCTGGTTGGGCTTCTGGAGGTTGCTCCTCCTCAGTTTGTGCTTGTCTAGCTTCTTTAGGAGCTGCTTCACCCGTCTTTTCCCGAATCCTTTCATCTCTGAACTGCTCCAAATTGATTTTCATTCTTTGGAGCAATGCCTTATTGATGGCATTTGTGGTTTTTGGGACTTCGAAGGGTTCACCGTCAATGTCCACTTCATAGTACTCCAGGATCCTCGTGATCCATGTCCTGTAAGGTAAAACGCCTCGAGGATTGTCCTTTCGGGATGCCAAGGCTTCTAGGAAGAGTCTTGGTAGGCTGATCTTGACTTTATTGACTAGTTTCCATAGAATAATGGCCTCTTGCGGGTTGAGCTGATTTCTTCCACCGCCCTTTGGGTAGATGCAGTGAGCGATGAGTAATCTGAGGACTCTAAGGCGTGGAGAGAGGTCCATGTAATGCAGGAACTTAGTTCCTGGATGATACTTGTTGCTTCTTGTCAGCTCATTATACATTCTTTCTAATGTAAGATCTCGGGGAAGTGACTCTTCTTCGGATGGAACTTCGAGAATTCTTCCTATTCTCTTTATTGCTTCTTCTTGATCTGGGTTAGCCATTGTTCCTAAAAACATTTCTTGCCTTTGACAAAGGTTGAAAATTTGTTATCATCCCACTGATAGTAAAATAACCTTGTCAGATCAGGATATACTCTTTCATCTGTCTTCGGCAAACTTGTCCATCCCTGATAATCCAGTAGATCTTCTATGTCGAACTCATAATCTTTGAGAAATTTAAAGTCGATGATCTTTAGGATAAATACCTTTCTTTCATAGAAATGCTTGTAAAATCGATTATGTTGAAGCTCTATTTGGAAATAGGTTGTGGGCATTTTCAGGACTTGCCCTTTTGTGATTGGAATCCTTCTTTCTCTAGTGTTTGAGCTTCGAGGTTGACTTTCTGATCTCTGAGCTCGATCTGAGGATTGGGTTGTGGTTTTAAATCTGACCCTTCGACCTGTTGAAGTTGAAGGTTCTTCTCTGGCTCGTTTTGCAGACGTTCTTTGCCTTCTGGGAATTTCTTCCTCTGTATTCGATCTCGAAGGTCTAAGCACAGGTCTTTGTGTAGGTTTGGAAACTGCTAGCTTGGGGAGTCTTGATTTTGGGGCCATTTAGTTGGGTTTAAGAAAAGGGAAGTGACTGAGATGAAATGAAGAAGATAAGCAAATGAGAGAGTGAGCTTGAGTGAGAGAGAGGAAGACAAAAGTGCTGGAGTTGCCGGAGTTTACCGGAGACAGAGTTGCCGGAGTTGCCTGTTTTTCTGAAAACAGAGAGAGAAGGAGAAAGAGAGAAAAGGAGAGAAAGCCAGAGAAATGGCGGAAAATTAGAGCGGGAAACAAGTCACCAGGAAATGCCGGAGAGAACAGAGGAATCACCGGAGTTTGCTGAAAACATGGAAGAGAAGAACAGAGAAGAGGCGGTTGCCAGAGAAATGCTAGAAAACAGAGGTAGAAGGTGGCTGCCGGAGAAAAAAAGAGAGAGAGAGAGAGACTAGTCGGAGAAATAGAGAAGGAAGAAAATCGCCGGGAAGAAGGAAGGCTGCTGGACGGTGGGAAAATGGAGAAGAAAAGGAAGAAGGAAGAAAAAAAAAGGAGAGAGGAGGAAGACGATCCGTCGCGCGCGTGGAGTCGACTTTGCCTCAGAGCGGAGTCGACTTCGCTTCACCCAAGTCGACTTCACTGGAGTCGACTTGAGTCATCGACTTGGCTTCTTTTAGATCAGATTTTCTTGTGTAATTTTTCCTAGTTTAATTCTATCATCCCCATATCATTTCTAATTTTATAAAATGATTCCTTCGCTAGTGTTTTGGTAAAGATATCAGCAAGTTGATCTTCAGTTTTCACATATTCTAAACAAATATCATGATTCTCAACATGTTCTCTAATAAAGTGATGTCTTACATCTATATGCTTGGTTCTTGAATGCAGTACAGGATTTTTAGTCAAACATATAGCACTTGTATTATCACATCTAATAGGAATATTGAAATAATCAATGCCATAATCTTTCAATTGTTGTTTCATCCAAAGTAGTTGGGCACAACAGCTTCCGGCGGCTATATATTCGGCTTCCGCAGTAGATAGGGCAACACTGGTTTGTTTCCTTGAATACCATGAAACCAACATATTTCTAAGAAATTGACAGGTTCCACTAGTACTTTTTCTATCTACTTTGTAGCCGGCAAAATCCGCATCTGAATAGCCGATTAAGTCAAATGTTGACCCCTTTGGATACCATAGTCCAAGATTGGTAGTATTTATCAAATATTTAAAAATTCTTTTTACAGCCAAGAGATGTGATTCTTTAGGACATGCTTGAAATCTAGAGCACATACAAACACTAAATAAAATATCTAGTCTAGAAGCAGTTAAATATAACAATGATCCTATCATGCTTCATAGAGCTTTTGATCGATACATTTACCGTTTTCGTCCGTGTCGATCTTGATTGTAGAACTCATTGGAGTATTTTCCCCTTTACCATTCTGCATTCCAAATTTCTTGAGCATTTCTTTGACATATTTGGACTGATTTAAGAATATTCCTTCCTTTTGTTGCTTGATTTGTAGTCCGAGAAAGAAATTCAGTTCTCCCATCATGCTCATTTCAAATTCGCTCTGCGTGATCTTAGAAAATTCTTGGCATAAAGTTTCATCAGTAGCTCCAAATATTATATCATCTAAATAAATTTGTACAATTAAAATATTTTTACTTTTATATTTAATGAACAAAGTAGTATCAACTTTCCCTCTTTGAAACTCATGATTGATCAAAAATCTGTTTAACCTTTCATACCAAGCTCTTGGGGCTTGTTTTAGTCCATATAACACTTTGGTCAATTTATAAACATATTTTGATTGATCCTTTTCTTCAAATCCTGGGAGTTGTTCAACATATACTTCTTCATTCAAATATCCGTTCAGAAATGCGCTTTTTACATCCATTTGAAATAATTTGAAATTCATATGAGAAGCAAATGCTAGTAAGATACGTATGACTTCTAATCTAGCCACGGGTGCATATGATTCTTCAAAGTCAATTCCTTCTTCTTGGGAATACCCTTTGGCTACTAATCTGGCTTTGTTTCTAATTACAAGTCCGCTTTCGTCCAACTTGTTCCTAAACACCCATTTGGTACCAATAATTGTATGACCATTTGGTCTAGGAACTAAATGCCATACATTGTTCCTTTCAAATTGGTTTAGCTCTTCTAGCATTGCTATAACCCAATTTTCATCATTGAGAGCTTGTTCAATGGTAGCTGGTTCGATCTTTGACACAAAAGCATATTGTCCACAAATGTTTTGCTTTGATCTTCTAGTTTTCACTCCTTCATACACATTTCCAATGACTTGCTCAATTGGATGGGCATTTTTGAACTTTAAATCAGTTGGAGGTTTATAAGAATCATTACCTTCACTTACCTCTTCCTCCATGGAGTTTTCTGGCTTGAGCTCGATTTCCTTTGGTTGTTCTTTTCCTTTTGTTTCATCTGCATCACTTAATTCATCCTCCTTTCTCGGAGTTTGGTTAAATTCATCAAAGACAACATGTATTGACTCTTCTATTGTTTGATGTCTTTTGTTGAAAATTCTATATGCTTTTCTATTTGATGAATAACCCAAGAAAATAGCTTCATCGCTTTTGGCATCTAATTTTCTCAGATTTGTTTTTCCATTATTTATCACATAACAAATACATCCAAAAGTATGAAAATATGATATGTTTGGTTTTCTGCCCTTCCAAAGTTCATATGGGGTCTTTTTCAATATAGCTCTAATGGTAACTCGGTTCAATACATGACAAGTTGTACTTACAGCTTCACCCCAAAATCTCTTGGATAGTTTACTCTCATTTAGCATGGTTCTAGCCATTTCTTGTATTGTCCAGTTTTTCCTTTCAATAACTCCATTTTGTTGAGAAGTTCTTGGTGCAGAGAATGTATGGTGAATTCCCTTTTCATTGCAAAATTCTATGAATCGGCTATTTTCAAATTCACCACCATGGTCACTTCTAATGGAAATAATTGAGCTTTGTTTTTCATTTTGCACCAAATTTGAAAACGAGACAAACATTGAAAATGCTTCATCTTTGCTAGCTAAGAGTATGATCCAAGTAAATCTAGAAAAGTCATCCACGATTACATATATATACTTTTTTCCACCAAGAGTTAAAATGTCTGACGGCCCATAAAGATCCATATGTAGTAATTCAAGTGGTCTAGTTGTTGAGATTTCCTGTTTGGTGGAAAATGGCATTTTCGGTTGTTTAGATAGTTGGCAGGCTTTACAAATCTTATCTTTGTCATATTTGAGCTTTGGTAAGCCTTGTACCAAATTATTTTTCCATAAGGTTTTGATATTTGACATATTTATATGTCCAAGCCTTGCATGCCATTTCCATGGATCATTTTCTATGGCTATTAGACATTTTCCTTCTAAGTCATCAAGGCAAACCAAATATACATTTCCATGTCTTTTTCCACTAAAAATTATGCGCTCGTCATCATCAATAACATTGCATATAGAGGATTCAAATACAACTTTATGTCCTTTATCACATAGTTGACTAATACTCATTCGGTTGTGTTTGAGTCCTTCAACAAATAGAACATTTTCAATACATGCATTTGAAATACCATAGACATTTCCTTTACCTTTTATTTTACCTTTTTCGTTATTTCCGAAAGCTATTGTTCCTTCATTACATGGGTTGATCTTATGAAATAGTCTTTTTCTCCTGTCATGTGTCTTGAGCAACCGCTATCCATAAACCATACATTATTGGCCTTAGCTTTAAGGCAAACCTGCAAAAATTAAGTTGAGTAGAGCTCATCCTTTTGGTACCCATTTTATGGGTCCATTTGGGTTAGTTAACCTTTGAAGTTTGAGTTGATCCATCTTTGAACCCATAAAACCAATGCTTTTTGGCATCCAAACCAATTTAGCACCTAGGTTTTGCAGTTTTCTTAGTTTACATTGATATATCTTGTGTCCAAACTTGTTGCAAAAATTACAAGCTCCCGGAAGTCTAGAAATAGGGAGCCATTTGGTAATTTGTTTATTAGTTGGTCTTTTTGTCCAAACTGTTCAATTTATTTTAGTAAAAATGGTTTTGATATTATTTCTTGGAGCGTTATTCTTTGTTTGTTCAAGTGTATTGTACCCAAGTCCTTTCTTACAAGTTTGGGTTGTCATTTTCAAGAACATTTTCACATTTTCTCCTGGATTAGAGAACTTGGGAAGAGATTCATTTAATGATTTATTCTCATTTTTAAGTTTTTCTAACTCATTTTCTATGGTATTCTTTTCATCTTTTAACTTGTCTAATTTTTCAGCAAGTTTACCATTTACAATTATTACTGCATCACATTGTCTTTTCTTAGTTGTAAACTTGTTTTCTAATTTCTTTATTTCTTCATATAGTGAATCATAAGCTTGTTGGAGTTCCTCTAATTCAGCACATTTAAGACATTCATTTGTAGAGAAATTTGAAAAGGATTTTTGTTTGGAGGTTACCTCTTGACTACTCGTGTAGTCCGTTGAAGTGGCTTGATCCTCCAAAGTTTCCGTGGCTGCAAAGCATAGGTCGGTGTTTGCTATGCAACAGATTCTTGCACAATCTGCTTCGCATTCTTCACTTGAGGAGCTATTTGTTGTAGATTCTTCTTCATTTACGTACATGCCTCTTTCTTTGTTTCTTTGAAATCTTTTGTTGTCGCCTCGTTCTTTTCTTTGTTCCTTTGCCTTGTTTTCTTCGGACGTTGGACATTGGGCTTGCATGTGTCCCGAACCGCCGCATCGGTAACATTTGATTGTTTCTTTCTTTTTCTCTTTGGAGTTTCTTTCTTTAAAATTTCTGAAATTTCTACCTTTCCTCACAAATTTTCTGAATCGTTTTGTGAGTAGGGCAATCTCATCGTCATTTTGTGAAGATGAAGTATCGTCTGAATCTTGTGCGGCTTTTAAGGCAATTGCTCTTTTGCCTTTGTGATGATCTTCATTTCTTTTCTTAATTAGCTCATGTGACATTAATGAGCTAATTAGGTCTTCTAGCTTCAATGTGTTGAGGTCCTTAGCTTCTTCTATCACAGTAATCTTTGGAGTCCAAGATTCCGGTAGAGCCCTTAAAATCTTCATAACCTGTTCAGATTCAGATATAGCCTTTCCAAGACCTTTCAAAGCATTAGTAATTTTTGAGAATCTAGCAAACATTTCAGAAATATTTTTTGTTTCTAACATTTTAAAATTTTCTAATTCTCCAATCAAAATGTTTCTTCTCGTCCCTTGGACTTGAGAAGTTCCTTCATAGATGGAGGTTAATGTATCTCATATCTCTTTGGCGGTTAAACAAGAGGATACTCTATCATATTCAGATGTCGTGAGAGCACAAAACAGTGAATTCAGGGCTTTGGCATTGCTCTTCACGATTCTTACTTCCTCATCGGTCCATTTGGAAGCTTTTTCATCAATGGGCAAGGTCACACCATCTTGAACCGCAATCCAAGAGTCCATATCGGTAGCCATGATGAGTTATTTCATTCTTAGCTTCCAATATCCAAAATTGTTCCCATCAAACAATGGTGGCCTTGTAAAGGATTGGCCTTCGGCAAATGCGGGAACGGAAGTATATTGGGATGCCATGTCAATAAGATCTCTTTGGTAAGCTCAAAGACTCGCTCTGATACCACTTGTTGGTCCCGAGTTTATGGCAAAACCCAAGAGGGGAGGGGTGAATTGGGTTCTTGAAAAATTCTTTGGTAAATTAAAACTTAACCCCTTGAAAGCTTAATCCCCTTGATTGAAACAAATAGAGAGCAATGAAGTAATGAAAGCAATAAAGTAAAACAGTAGGCAAGATTTATAGTGGTTCGGGCAACTTCTCCCTACTCCACTCTTCCAAGCTCACACACCGTTGTGACTTGGGTTCCACTATGTATTCCCTGAATACACTTACAGTCTCCGCTCTCCGCTCTCTTCTAGATTCTAGCTCTAGGGGGCATACACAATCAGAGCCTGTGCTTTCTTCTAGATTCTAGCTCTAAGGGGCTTATACAATTGATACAAGTAGATGATGAGTTTAACTCCAATCACAACTCTACTTGCAACGTCTTGGTTTGTTACAACAAACTCAAACCAAGCACCAAGAACAAAGAATAATGAAAAATAAGAAAGATCTACACTTTACTGAGTTGTGTAGGCAAGTTTCATCTTGAGGAAGAATCTATAGAAGCAACCGGTTGTATATCGTTGAAGCTACTTGCAACTTGAAGCTCGTTCTTCCTTTGAAAGTGTATAGATCACTCAAATTTGGAGAAAAGCTAATGGGAGCTCTTGTTTGCACTTCCTTTCTCTCTTTAGGCTATGTAGTGTATGTTTCCACGTTTGCTTGAGTGTCTATATATAGAAGGGGAAAGATTTGAATATTATAGAAGTGGTTGGCGCGCAATAAATGTTCCAACGTTCAAAAATTCGAACGTTACTTCCCCTAGTCCAGGTGGAGTCGACTTCGTCTGCGACTTGGCTTCCCAAGTCGCAAGTGGAGTCGACTTCGTGTGCGACTTCACTTCTGCAATTTCCAAGTCTGAGTCTGGGTCGACTTGGTTTCAGACTTGAACTCAAGTCGATCTTAGAGTCGATTTGGGTTGCGACTTGACCAATTCTTTGTGCCAAAAACATTTTGATCATGTTTGATTTTCTTCGATCTTGCTTAGCTTCTTTCCTTCAATTATTTTCATTTTGGATTGGCTTCATATTTTGTATACCTTGTGAGTCTTGGAGATCTTGAAAACTTGTATGGTTGATTTGCCTTTGATTCGTGCACCTTGCTTTGTTTTGATATTAGTCTTCATATCTTGAACTTCATCTTGAAATATGCTTGAAGCTTTGCCTTGGGCTTGAGAAACTTAAGTTGATAATGAGCTTGCACCTTTGATTTGGTCTTGAGAAAACTCAAGTTAATCTTGAAATGAGCTTGAAACTGAGTCTTGAACTTTGAAGACCTCAAGTCGATGTTGGAGTCGACTTCGTCTGCAACTTCGGTATTTTTCTGCCCCAAAATCAACTCTGGAGTGATTTTGCCATCTCAAGTCGATGCTGGAGTCGACTTCATCTGCGACTTGGCTTCCCAAGTCGCAAGTGGAGTCGACTTGGCCTGCGACTTCACCTACTTTCCTTCCATTTTCAAATCTGGTCGTGAGGTTCATTTTGGAGTCGAGGATTGAGTCGACTTTGGGTTCGACTTCACCCTAAGTCGAAGTCCAAGTCTTCTTGGAAATCGACATGGCTGTTTTCATTCCTTAAAACATTCAACATAATCATCAGTATTCACTTTATACTCAAATTTAACTTTGTTAATCATCAAAACTCATGCTTTGGTCAATTTTGTTTTGTTTTAGACATTGTTTCCAACAATATCACCCCATTGTCCGAATAAACCGCAAAGAATTTCGGCACGTGGAAGGCCGCTCAGCAAAGGACTCCTACAATCGCCACTCAACAAGGCACTGCAACAGACTCGGTGCATGTTCAGGCCTTGAATCGTACAAAATCTCAAGACCAAGAAGAAAAGATGGTTACAAGTATGATTTATATTTTAGGAAATTTAGTCTTAACATTATTTGATTTAGGTGTTATACATTCATTTATATCATACCAATACGTAACCACACATGCACTGCAAGTAGAAGAAATAAATAGCATAATCCATATAGAATCTCCTATCTCTAGGTTAGCAAGTATCAATCAAATATATAAGTCATGCCCTACTTAGAAAGGATAAATGATATTGGAATCCGACCTGATCCTACTACCCATAACTGAATTTGATGTAATACTTGGAATGAATTGGCTAAGCAGATAGGTATGAGAGGAGTTTCCTCCGTGATGAAGAGATAAGGATTAAGAATGGTGGAAATGAGGAAAAGAGTAAGAGGAAAGTAAAGATGACCTAATTGGTCTAGCACTAATGTTCCCACTAGGTAATACCTATATAGTAAGAAAGGGATAAAAAAAATAGTCACTTCTGACTTTTTAATGATAAATGAATGTAGGATGTTTTGACATTTTACATTGTATGCTAAAGTATACATGATAAGGAAAGGTAAGTAATTTATATATGATTTCGTTATGAATTATGGGCAAAAGTGTCGAACCCCACTAAATTGGGATGAGATAAGAGAACGAAAGTTAGCCCAGATCTATTAAGAGGAATGACAGAAAAAGGTACAGATGATCCGTCAATACATAATCATGACTCAAAGCCAATAGAAAAGTGATACTAACTGTAAGAGAAAAGACTTAAAAATTCAAGTTGGAGATCATATATTTGTGATAGTAATGCCATTTAAAAGAGATCATGAAATTTGGGAAAAGGAGTAAATTCAACCCAAAATACATAAGGCCATTTGAAGTATTGAAGAAAATTTGCCAATTCATAACCACCTCAAATATGAAGAGAGACCAATTAGAATTTTGGACCACAAAGTAAAGAAGCTTCGAAATCAAGAGATCAAGTATGTCCAAAATCCACTGGGATAGATATACAGAAACCGAAGCTACTTGGGAACTTCAAGAAGAAGTCGAGAGGAAATACCCCAATCTATTTGGAGTATAGCCGGTTTTGGGACGAAACCTATTATAAGGGGGGGAGGATTGTGAAACCCGTGTTATTTGAAACTTCATGAATATAATGTATGTTGAAAGACTATACAGTTTATATGTTATTTTAGTAAGGTTATAGAAAAATGTGTGTTTACAAAAAGATCAAATTTCAATTTTAGAAAAAAAATGAGATTAAACTGTAAATTTAGAATAAAGAATTGATTGGTAAAATTGACTACAGTAGATACAAGAAGAGGATTTAATTTACCAAAAGTTAAATTTGAGGTTTATAAGAAAACTAAAGGGGTAATTTATGATTTCATAAAGATTAGATATGAAAATGAATTTTTACAAATTTTTGAAAAGGAATTTCAAAATTCTGAATTATAACAAGTGAAATTGTTTAAATTCACGGACCTTATGGAAAAATAAAAATAAATGGAAAATTTTTGTCCAATTAGGGGTCCTAACTAAAGACTTATATTCATTCATACTATTTTCATTAGATCTAAGCACGTATATCTCATTTGGACAAGAAAATTTTCTAGGAAATATTAAATTGAATGCCCTTTAATCTAGACAGAATAGATTATGAAAAATAATTTATGTCTAGTGGATATATTTTATTTTTGCATTATTAATTAGTTAATTAATATCTTGATGTATATAAGGTTATTTGAGATGAAATTTTAGTAGCAAGTCTATTTTAATATACCCTACATAATTAATGGATTAAATTTTGAAAAAACATGTCTACAAGTTTTAAAAATGAAAATTTATGCCAAAATATGATTTTAATTAAGTTAAAATATGTACTTCGCTCCAATTGAGGTGAAATTTTATGGGTAATCGTATTTTAATATGCCTAATTTAATGAAGGAATGAAATTTTGGAAAATATGTCTACAAAATTTTTTTTAAAAAAAGATTTTTATCCAAATATGAATTAGTTAATTAAAATAAAATAGAAATTTTTTTCAAAATTCTAAAAGGTGCATTTTGTGAGCAATTTTATATATATTAATAAGAAAAAGTTTCATAATATATAAGTGTAAATATAGGAAGTTATGATTTAATTAACTAATGATGGAATTTTCCGTTAAAAAAAAATTTTGCATGAAAAAAATCACGCTGCCAGCAAATGGGCGGTGCATGTAATTACGTGGACTAGCAAATAAATTTATAATTGCTGAATTTTTTAAAACCCAACACCTGTAATGTATTAAGCGGTGACCTAGGCTGGGTTAAATTTAAACCATGGTAACACCGCAATTGAGATATATATAAAGAGGGCAGATGGGCGTTGCTGGACGTGGTAGGCAGCAGCATTAAAATATATGTATTTCCAGCAAAAGCAACGTCCCAAGCATTCCAGCAATCCAAGCAATCTTCAGGTTCATTATATTATTATTATTTCTTAATTCCTTCTTTTAATGCTGTTTAATTAAGGTTTCATAAATTGCAAGTATATGATAATATATGTGTTGGAAATAATGTTTAAAACAAAACAAAATTTACCAAAGCATGAGTTTTAATAATTAACAAAGTTAAATTTGAGTAAAAAGTGAATACTAATGATTTGGTTGAAAGTGTTAAGGAAAGGAAATAGCCAAGTGGATATCCAAGTCGACTTGGACTTCGACTTAGGGTGAAGTCGATCTCAAAGTCGACTCCATATTCGACTTCAAAACAGACCACATAGCCAAATTCAAAATGGAAGGAAAAGCAGGTGAAGTCGCAGGCCAAGTCGCAAACGAAGTCGACTTCAGCACCGACCTCAGACGGGAAAAAACACTCCAGAGCTGATTCTGGGGCACGAAAATGCCTAAGTCGCAGACAAAGTCGACCCCAAGTTCGACTTGACATTTTCAAAGTTCAAAGATGCAGATTCAAGCTCATTTTCAAGATTAACTTAAGATTCTCAAGTCCAAGGCAAAGCTCCAAGCATATTTTCAAGATATGAAGATTAATGCATCAAAGGCAAAATCAACCAATACAAAGTTTTCAAGCTTCACAAGGTCTACAAAATATTGTTGAAGGAAAGAAGCCAAGCAAGCTAAAGGAAAAGACCAAACTGTTTTCGGCACAAGAACGAGTCAAGCCGCAACCCAAGTCGACTCCAAGATCGACTTGAGGTCAAGTCTGAAACCAAGTCGACCCAGACTCAGACTTGAAAAATGCGAAACTGAAGTCGCAAACGAAGTCGACTCCAGTTGCGACTTGGGAAGCCAAGTCGCAGACGAAGTCGACTCCACCTACGACTTGGGAACCAACGTTCGAATTTTTGAACGTTGGAACATTTATTGCCCGCCAACCACTTCTATAACGTTCAAATCTTCCCCATTCTATAAATAGACACTCAAGCAAACGAGAATACACACACTACATTGTCTAAAGAGAGAAAAGAAGTGCAAACAAGAGCTCCCATTTGCTTTTCTCTAAATTCGAGTGATCTATACACTTTCAAAGGAAGAACGAGCTTCAAGTTGCAAGTAGCGTCAACGATATACAACCGGTTGCTTCTGCAAACTCTTCCTCAAGCTGAATCTTGCCTACACAACTCAGTAAAGTGTAGATCTTTCTTATTTTCATTATTCCTTGTTATTGGTCTTGGTTTGAGTTTGTTGTAACAAACCAAGACATTGCAAGTAGAGTTGTGATTGGAGTTGAACTCATCATCTACTTGTATCAAGTGTATAAGCCCCCTAGAGCTAGAATCTAGAAGAGAGCATAGGCTCTGATTGTGTATGCCCCCTAGAGCTAGAATCTAGAAGAGAGCGGAGACTCTAAGTGTATTCGCGGAATACATAGTGGAACCCAAGTCACAACGGTGTGTGATCTTGGAAGAGTGGAGTAGGGAGAGATTTCCCGAACCACTATAAATCTTGCCTACTGTTTACCTTATTGCTTTCATTATTTCATTGCTCTCTATTTGTTTCAATCAAGGGGATTAAGCTTTTAAAGGGGTTAAGTTTTAATTTACCAAAGAATTTTATAAGAACCCAATTCACCCCTCCCCTCTTGGGTTTTTCCATTAACTCGGGACCAACAAGTGGTATCAGGCAGGTCATTGAGCTTACCAAAGAGATCTTATTGACATGGCATCCCAATCTACTTTCGTTCCCGCATTTGCCGAAGGTCAATCCTTTACTAGGCCACCATTGTTTGATGGGAACAATTTTGGATATTGGAAGCTAAGAATGAAACAACTCATCATGGCTACTGATATGTTCTCTTGGATTGCGATTCAAGATGGTGTGATCTTACCCATTGATGAAAAAGCTTCCAAATAGACCGATGAGTAAGTAAGAATTGTGAAGAGCAATGCCAAAGCTATAAATTCAATATTTTATGCTCGCACGGCATCTGAATATGATAGAGTATCCTCTTGTTTAACCGCCAAAGAGGTATGGGATACATTAACCTCCATCTATGAAGAACTTCTCAAGTTCAAGGGACAAAAAGAAACATTTTGATTGGAGAATTAGAAAATTTTAGAATGTTAGAAACAGAAAATATTTCTGAAATGTTTGCTAGATTCTCAAAAATTACTAATGCTTTGAAAGGTCTTGGAAAGGCTATATCTGAATCTCAACAGGTTATGAAGATTTTAAGGGCTCTACCGGAATCTTGGACTCCAAAGATTACTGCGATAGAAGAAGTTAAGGACCTCAACACATTGAAGCTAGAAAACCTAATTAGCTCATTAATGTCACATGAGCTAATTAAGAAAAGAAATGAAGATCATCACAAAGGCAAAAGAGCAATTGCCTTAAAAGCCGCACAAGATTCAGACGATACTTCATCTTCACAAAATGACGATGAGATTGCCCTACTCACAAAACGATTCAGAAAATTTGTGAGGAAAGGCAGAAATTTCAAAAATTTTAAAGAAAAAAACTCCAAAGAGAAAAAGAAAGAAACAACCAAATGTTACCGATGCGGCGGTTCGGGACACATGCAAGCCCAATGTCCAACGCCCGAAGAAAACAAGGCAAAGAAACAAAGAAAAGATCGAGGCGACAACAAAAGATTTCAAAGAAACAAAGGAAGAGGCATGTACGTAAATGAAGAAGAATCTACAACGAATAGCTCCTCAAGTGAAGAATGAGAAGTAGATTGTGCAAGAATCTGTTGCATAGCAAACACCGACATATGCTTTGCAGCAATGGAAACCTTGGAGGATCAAGCCACATCAACGGACTGCACGAGTAGTCAAGAGGTAACCTCCAAACAGAAATCCTTTTCAAATTTCTCTACAAATGAATGTCTTAAGTGTGCTGAATTAGAGGAACTTCAACAAGCTTATGATTCACTACATGAAGAAATAAAGAAATTAGGAAACAAGTTTACAATTAAGAAAAGACAATGTGATGCAGTAATAATTGTAAATGGTAAACTTGCTGAAAAATTAGACAAGTTAAAAGATGAAAAGAATACCTTAGAAAATGAATTAGAAAAACTTAAAAACGAGAATAAATCATTAAATGAATCTCTTGCCAAGTTCTCTAATCCAGGAGAAAATGTAAAAATGTTCTTGAAAATGACAACTCAAACTTGCAAGAAAGGACTTAGGTACAATGCACTTGAACAAACTGAAACTAACGCTCCAAGAAATAATATCAAAACCAATTTTACTAAACCAAAGATAAATCGAACAGTTTGGACCAAAAGACCAACCAATGAACAAATTACCAAATGCCTCCCTATTTCTAGACTTCCAGGAGCTTGTAACTTTTGCAACAAGCTTGGACATAAGATCTATCAATGTAAACTTAGAAAACTGCAAAACCTAGGTGCTAAATTGGTTTAGATGCCAAAATGCATTGGTTTTATGGGATCAAAGATGGATCAACTCAAACTTCAAATGTTAACTAACCCAAACGGACCCATAAAATGGGTACCAAAGAGATAAGATTTACTTGTTTATTTTTCATATATGTTTTAAGGCAAAGGCAAACAATGTATGGTTCATGGACAGTGGTTGTTCAAGGCATATGACCGGAGAAAGAAGTTTATTTCATAAACTTAAGCCTTGCAACGATGGAACGGTTGCCTTTGGTAATAATGAGAAAGGTAAAGTTAAAGGTAAAAGAAACATATATAGTATTTCAAATGCATGCATGGAAGATGTTTTGTTTGTTGAAGGACTCAAGCACAAGCTAATGAGCATTAGTCAATTATGTGACAAAGGATACAAGGTTGTGTTTGAATTATCCATATGTAATGTATTTGATGGAGAACATATCATTTTTAGTGGAAAAAGACATGGAAATGTATAATTGGTTTCACTTGATGAATTAGATGGTCAATGTCTAATGGCCATTGATAATGATCCATGGGTTTGGCATAAAAGGCTTGGACATATAAACATGGTGAATATAAAGACCCTATGAAAAAAAAGTTTGCTAGAAGGATTGCCAAAGTTGAAATATGACAAGGACAAAATTTGCAAGGCATGTCAATTATCAAAACAACCTAAAATGCCTTTCTCTACCAAAAAGGAAATTTCCACCACTAGGCCACTTGAATTGCTACACATGGATCTATATGGGCCATCCGATATTTTAGCCATTGGTGGAAAGAAATATGTGTTTGTAATTGTTGATGATTTTTCAAGATTCACATGGATAATTCTCTTAGCTAGCAAAGATGAAGCCTTCTCTATGTTTGCAACTTTTGTAAATTTGGTGCAAAATGAAAAACAAAGTACTATTATAACTATAAGAAGTGATCATGGTGGTGAATTTGAAAACAAACGATTCATAAAATTATGTAATGAAAAAGGAATTCATCACACATTTTCTGCACCAAGAACTCCACAACAAAATGGAGTAGTTGAAAGGAAAAACAGAACTATACAAGAGATGGCTAGAACAATGCTAAATGAGAGCAAACTATCCAAGAAATTTTTGGGTGAAGCTGTAAATACAGCTTGTCATGTTTTGAATCGAGTTACCATTAGAGCAATCTTGAAAAGGACCCCATATGAGCTATGGAAAGGAAGAAAACCAAATATCTCTTATTTTCATGCTTTTGGATGCACATGCTATGTTTTGAACAATGGAAAAACCAACTTGGGAAAACTAGATGCTAAAAGTGATGAGGCAATATTCCTTGGTTACTCATCAAATAGCAAAACATATAGAGTATTCAATAAACGAAACCAAGTTGTAGAAGAGTCGATACATGTTGTCTTTGATGAATTTAACCAAACTCCGAGAAGGGAAGATGAGTTAAGTGATGCAGATGAAACAAAAGGAGAAGAACAACCAAAGAAAATCGAGCTCAAGCCAGAAAACCTCATAGAGGAAGAGATAAGTGAAGGTAATGATTCTTACAAACCTCCAACTGATTTAAAGTTCAAAAATGCCCATCTAATTGAGCAAGTCATTGGAAATGTGTATGAAGGAGTGAAAACTAGAAGATCAAAGCAAAACATTTGTGGACAATATGCTTTTGTATCAAAAATCGAACCAACTACCATTGAACAAGCTCTCAATTATGAAAATTGGGTCATTGCAATTCAAGAAGAGCTAAACCAATTTGAAAGGAACAATGTATGACATTTAGTTCCTAGACCAAATGGTCATACCATTATTGGTACCAAATGGATATTTAGGAAAAAATTGGACGAAAGCGGACTTGTAATTAGAAACAAGGCTAGATTAGTAGCCAAAGGGTATTCCCAACAAGAAGGAATTGACTTTGAAGAATCATATGAACCTGTGGCTAGAATAGAAGTCATACATATTTTACTAGCATTTGCTTCTCATATGAATTTCAAATTGTTTCAAATGGATGTAAAAAGCGCATTTCTGAACAGATATTTGAACGAAGAAGTATATGTTGAACAACCCCCAGGTTTTGAACAAAAGGATCAATCAAAATATGTTTATAAATTGACCAAAGCGTTATATGGACTAAAACAAGCCCCAAGAGCTTGGTATGAAAGGTTAAACAGATTTTTGATCGATCATGAGTTTCAAAGAAGGAAAGTTGATACTACTTTGTTCATTAAATATAAAAGTAAAAATATTTTAATTGTACAAATTTATGTAGATGATATAATATTTGGAGCTACTGATGAAACTTTATGCCAAGAAAGATCATGTAGAGCGAATTTGAAATGAGCATTATGGGAGAACTGAATTTCTTTCTCGGACTACAAATCAAGCAACAAAAGGAAGGAATATTCTTAAATCAGTCCAAATATGTCAAAGAAATGCTCAAGAAATTTGGAACGCAGAATGGTAAAGGGGCAAATACTCCAATGAATTCTACAATCAAGATCGACACGGACGAAAATGGTAAATATATCGATCAAAAGCTCTATAGAAGCATGATAGGATCATTGTTATATTTAACTGCTTCTAGACCAAATATTTTATTTAGTGTTTGTATGTGCTCTAGATTTCAAGCATGTCCTAAGGAATCACATCTATTGGCTGTAAAAAGAATTTTTAAATATTTAATAGATACTACTAATCTTGGACTATGGTATCCAAAGGGGTCAACATTTGATTTAATCGGCTATTCGGATGCGGATTTTGCCGGCTACAAAGTAGTTAGAATAAGTACTAGTGGAACCTGTCAATTTCTTGGAAATATGTTGGTTTCATGGTACTCAAGGAAACAAACCAGTGTTGCCTTATCTACTGCGGAAGCCGAATATATAGCCGCCGGAAGCTGTTGTGCCCAACTACTTTGGATGAAACAACAATTAAAAGATTATGGTATTGATTATTTCAATATTCCTATTAGATGTGATAATACAAGTGCTATATGTTTGACTAAGAATCCTGCATTACATTCAAGAACCAAGCATATAGATGTAAGACATCATTTTATTAGAGAACATGTTGAGAATCATGATATTTGCTTAGAATATGTGAAAACTGAAGATCAAATTGCTGATATCTTTACCAAACCACTAGCAAAGGAATCATTTTACAAAATTAGAAATGATATGTGGATGATAGAATTAAATTAGGGAGAATTATACAAGAAAATCTAATCTAAAAAGGGTCAAGTCCATGAGTCAAGTCGACTCCGGTGAAGTCGACTTGGGAGAAGCGAAGTCGACTCCGCCTGTGAGGCAAAGTCGACTCTGAGGGGTCGAAGTCGACTTCGCCTAGGGCAAAGTCGACTCCGCGCGCGACGGATCGTCTTCCTCTCTTCCTTTTCTTTCTTCTTCCTCCTCTTTCTCCCGCCACTTCCAGCGATTTTCCTCTCTTCTCTCCGGCGATTCCCTATCCAGCACCCATCACCTTCATCTCTCTCTTTTTCAGCCTCTCCGCTTCCCTCTCTCTCTCCTTTTTTCTCTTCTTCTTCTTCGTCTTCTTCTTTTCCCACTGTTCTTCCTCTTTCCACACCTCCTACTCCAGCATTTTTCTTCTTTCTGAAACTCCCTGTCCCTCCGGCAACTGCCTCTCTCAACTTCCTCTCTTCATTTCAGTTGATTTCATTGCCTGTCTTCTTCCATTCATCTCAGTCTCTTCTCTTCTATCTTCCTAAACCCAAATCAATGGCTCCAAAACCCAGACCTCCCAAGCTAGCCGTCTCAAAACCATCCCTCAAACCTATTCCCAGACAATCTACATCTCAAACCGATGATGAGGTGCCCAGGAGACAACGCACATCCTCAAACCGAGCCCGGGAAGAACCATCTACTTCCACTAGCCGCCGGGTGCGTTTTCAAACAGAAACACCATCAACTACAGCAGGTCGTGAGGAACAAGCCCAAACCTCACAAAGCAACCAATCTGGGGCAAGAAGAAGAGGCAATATTGCCGCAAAAGCTCAATTACTAAAGATGCCGACTACATATTTCAAAACAGAACTTCAGCACAGTCGGTTCTACAAGCACTTCTATGAACGGAAGGTATTCATCCCTAAGATCATTGATTTCAAGTTTCTCAAAGATTATGGGTCGGATATAGAATATCTTTTGGAATTTCAAGGTTGGACCAAGCTACTAAAGGAAGATGAAAGGATTTATCCAGATCTAACCAGGATCTTCTATTATCTACGGGATGAGGAATATTACAGCAGCTTTGTAAAAGGAGTTAGCATGTTTTTTGGAAGTAGAGTAACTCCAAGTTTGGAAGGAGCTATGATCAATATCGGACAGATACTTGAGGTACCACATATAGATGAGCCGCTTCCTGCAAATATTTCAATGATCAGATATACAATCAGCTCACTCAGAGTAACAGATATCATCCCGGGATCAAGTTTTTACACTACATCGATCTGTCCCCAAGACTGCGGGTTCTACGCCTGCTAATAGCTCATTGCATCTATCCCAAAGGCGGAGGAAGAAATCAGCTGAATCCTCAAGAAGCCGGGATTCTATGGAAGATCGTGAACAGGGTCAATGTAAGTCTTCCTCGGTTGTTCATAGAAGCTCTCTGCTGCAGAAAGGACAATCCACGGGGTGTTCTACCCTACGGCACCTGGATCACGAAGATATTTGAGCATTTTGAAGTGGATATTGAAGGCGAGCCCTTCGAAGTACTGAAATCCACAAATGCGATCAACAAGGCATTGATCCAGAGAATGAAGATCAATGTGCATGAACTCAGGGCCGAAACAGAAGCTCCTGAAGAGGAAAGACGAGCACAAGCTGAGGGGGTGCAGCCTCCAAAGGCACCACCTGCTCCACCCCGAGACATTCCAGAGGAGCCGGTCTCTCCTATGTCCCACGGATCCTACTCTCCACAGGGATCTGTTATACCAGATCAGGCGCCTCAACCGTCATCCCAGGAGGTCACCTTACAGAGCATTAGAGATGAGATATCTGCTCTTCGAGAAGAAATTGGTCACCAAGAGGATCGAATGACCAGCCTTGTCTCCGAGGTTCTTACAGCTATCAATGAAATGCATTCCCGACAAGATCGAATCTATCGGGAAATGCGTACCATTAGATATCATCTTGCATCGGGGCGACACAAAAATCGGCCCATACCTGAACTTGATCCATTCGATTCCGGATTAGTTCATCGAGATCCGACTCCCGCTCCAATCTCTTCATTTTATTCATCCGCTCATGTTCGTCCTATCAAACCCATTTAATCTTCATATCCCATTTCCCAATTTCAATTCACCAAATCCTTGGTAATTGAACCATTTTTTGAAGGATTGACAAAAAGGGAGAGATAGAATAGAGTATTTGAGTACACAAGCATAGGCTTTAGAGCATTTTGGGTCAGGTAGTTTGTATTTAGGTTTCATTTTTTTTTTGCTTTACATTGTAATCTGATTTATGAAACTTGTTTTATGTTCAAGTATATGTTTCATGCTTGCTATACTCTGTTTAAAAGTTATTATGATAATTTGTTTTGTTGAAACTATATGAATGTGATTATCTTGAAAGGTACAAACTCAATTTTAGTTTTGTCAATCATCAAAAAGGGGGAGATTGTTGGAAACAATGTTTAAAATAAAACAAAATTGACCAAAGCATGAGTTTTGATGATTAATAAAGTTAAATTTGAGTAAAAAGTGAATACGAATGATTTGGTTGAAAGTGTTAAGGAAAGGAAATAGCCAAGTCGATATCCAAGTCGACTTGGACTTCGACTTAGGGTGAAGTCGATCTCAAAGTCGACTCCATATTCGACTTCAAAACAGACCACACAGCCAAATTCAAAATGGAAGAAAAAGCAGGTGAAGCCGCAGGCCAAGTCGCAAACGAAGTCGACTTCAGCATCGACCTCAGACGGGAAAAACACTCCAGAGCTGATTCTGGGGCACGAAAATGCCGAAGTCGCAGACGAAGTCGACTCCAGTTGCGACTTGGGCGAAGTCGCAGACGAAGTCGACCCCAAGTTCGACTTGACATTTTCAAAGTTCAAAGATGCAGATTCAAGCTCATTTTCAAGATTAACTTAAGATTCTCAAGTCCAAGGCAAAGCTCCAAGCATATTTTCAAGATATGAAGATTAATGCATCTAAGGCAAAATCAACCAATACAAAGTTTTCAAGCTTCACAAGGTCTACAAAATATTGTTGAAGGAAAGAAGCCAAGCAAGCTAAAGGAAAAGACCAAACTGTTTTCAGCACAAGAACGAGTCAAGTCGCAACCCAAGTCGACTCCAAGATCGACTTGAGGTCAAGTCTGAAACCAAGTCGACCCAGACTCAGACTTGAAAAATGCGAAACTGAAGTCGCAAACGAAGTCGACTCCAGTTGCGACTTGGGAAGCCAAGTCGCAGACGAAGTCGACTCCACCTGCGACTTGGGGAACCAACGTTCGAATTTTTAAATGTTGGAACATTTATTGCGCGCCAACCACTTCTATAACGTTCAAATCTTCCCCATTCTATAAATAGACACTCAAGCAAACGAGAATACACACACTACATTGTCTAAAGAGAGAAAAGAAGTGCAAACAAGAGCTCCCATTTGCTTTTCTCTAAATTTGAGTGATCTATACATTTTCAAAGAAACAACGAGCTTCAAGTTGCAAGTAGCGTCAACGATATACAACCGGTTGCTTCTGCAAACTCTTCCTCAAGCTGAATCTTGTCTACACAACTCAGTAAAGTGTAGATCTATCAATGTAAACTTAGAAAACTGCAAAACCTAGGTGCTAAATTGGTTTGGATGCCAAAATGCATTTGTTTTATGGGATCAAAGATGGATCAACTCAAACTTCAAAGGTTAACTAACCCAAACGGACCCATAAAATGGGTACCAAAGAGATAAGATTTACTTGTTTATTTTTCATATATGTTTTAAGGCAAAGGCAAACAATGTATGGTTCATGGACAGTGGTTGTTCAAGGCATATGACCGGAGAAAGAAGTTTATTTCATAAACTTAAGCCTTGCAACGATGGAACGGTTGCCTTTGGTAATAATGAGAAAGGTAAAGTTAAAGGTAAAGGAAACATATATAGTATTTCAAATGCATGCATGGAAGATGTTTTGTTTGTTGAAGGACTCAAGCACAAGCTAATGAGCATTAGTCAATTATGTGACAAAGGATACAAGGTTGTGTTTGAATTATCCATATGTAATGTATTTGATGGAGAACATATCATTTTTAGTGGAAAAAGACATGAAAATGTATAATTGGTTTCACTTGATGAATTAGATGGTCAATGTCTAATGGCCATTGATAATGATCCATGGGTTTGGCATAAAAGGCTTGGACATATAAACATGGTGAATATAAAGACCTTATGAAAAAAAAGTTTGGTAGAAGGATTGCCAAAGTTGAAATATGACAAGGACAAAATTTGCAAGGCATGTCAATTATCAAAACAACCTAAAATGCCTTTCTCTACCAAAAAGGAAATATCCACCACTAGGCCACTTGAATTGCTACACATGGATCTATATGGGCCATCCGATATTTTAGCCATTGGTGGAAAGAAATATGTGTTTGTAATTGTTGATGATTTTTCAAGATTCACATGGATAATTCTCTTAGCTAGCAAAGATGAAGCCTTCTCTATGTTTGCAACTTTTGTAAATTTGGTGCAAAATGAAAAACAAAGTACTATTATAACTATAAGAAGTGATCATGGTGGTGAATTTGAAAACAAACGATTCATAAAATTATGTAATGAAAAAGGAATTCATCACACATTTTCTGCACCAAGAACTCCACAACAAAATGGAGTAGTTGAAAGGAAAAACAGAACTATACAAGAGATGGCTAGAACAATGCTAAATGAGAGAAAACTATCCAAGAAATTTTTGGGTGAAGCTGTAAATACAGCTTGTCATGTTTTGAATCGAGTTACCATTAGAGCAATCTTGAAAAAGACCCCATATGAGCTATGGAAAGAAAGAAAACCAAATATCTCTTATTTTCATGCTTTTGGATGCACATGCTATGTTTTGAACAATGGAAAAACCAACTTGGGAAAACTAGATGCTAAAAGTGATGAGGCAATATTCCTTGGTTACTCATCAAATAGCAAAGCATATAGAGTATTCAATAAATGAAACCAAGTTGTAGAAGAGTCGATACATGTTGTTTTTGATGAATTTAACCAAACTCCGAGAAAGGAGAATGAGTTAAGTGATGCAGATGAAATAAAAGGAAAAGAACAACCAAAGAAAATCGAGCTCAAGCCAGAAAACCTCATAGAGGAAGAGGTAAGTGAAGGTAATGATTCTTACAAATCTCTAACTGATTTAAAGTTCAAAAATGCCCATCCAATTGAGCAAGTCATTGGAAATGTGTATGAAGGAGTGAAAACTAGAAGATCAAAACAGAACGTTTGTGGACAATATGCTTTTGTATCAAAAATCGAACCAACTACCATTGAACAAGCTCTCAATGATGAAAACTGGGTCATTGCAATGCAAGAAGAGCTAAACCAATTTGAAAGGAACAATGTATGGCATTTAGTTCCTAGACCAAATGGTCATACCATTATTGGTACCAAATGGATATTTATGAACAAATTAGACGAAAGCGGACTTGAAATTAGAAATAAGGCTAGATTAGTAGCCAAAGGGTATTCACAAGAAGAAGGAATTGACTTTGAAGAATCATATGCACCCATGGCTAGACTAGAAGCCATACGTATCTTACTAGCATTTGCTTCTCATATGAATTTCAAATTGTTTCAAATGGATGTAAAAAGCGCATTTCTGAACAGATATTTGAACGAAGAAGTATATGTTGAACAACCCCCAGGTTTTGAACAAAAGGATCAATCAAAATATGTTTATAAATTGACCAAAGCGTTATATGGACTAAAACAAGCCCCAAGAGCTTGGTACGAAAGGTTAAACATATTTTTGATCGATCATGAGTTTCAAAGAAGGAAAGTTGATATTGTTGGAAACAATGTTCAAAATAATTTAAATTGACCAAAGCCTGAGTTTTGATGATTAACAAGAACTTATTTGAGTATATAAAGAGTACTAACATGTTTGACAAATGTTTAAGGAAAGCAAAGAAGTCAAGTCGATCTCCAAGTCGACTTGGACTTCGACTTGGGTGAAGATGATCCCAAAGTCGACTCAAATATCGACTTGAGAATGAATCCCAAAAAGCAACAGGTGAAGTCGCAGGTCAAGTCGACTCCACTTGCGACTTGGGAAGTCAAGTCGCAGACAAAGTCGACTCCAGCATCGACTTGGGGTATCCAGAGTTGAAAAGTGGAAACGAACAAGTGAAGTCGCAGGTTAAGTCGACTCCACTTGCGACTTGGGAAGTCAAGTCGCAGACGAAGTCGACTCCAGCATCGACTTGGGGTATCCAGAGTTGAAAACTGGAAATGAACATAACGAAGTCGCAAACGAAGTCGACTCCATGTGCGACTTGGGCGAAGTCGCAGGCAAGGTCGACTCCAACTTGGACTTGAGAAGTTTTGAAGTTCAAGATGAAGATTCAAGTATATCCAAGACATCCATTTAAAGTTTCTCACATACAAATGAGCTTCAAAGACTACTCTTAAAGTTTCTTGAAAAGTTGAGATTCATATACAAAGTTCAAATCAAGTCTATCAAGTCCAAAGCTAAAGCTCATTCCAAATGAAGCAATACCCAAGGCATGAAGACCAATTTTATAAAGTAAAAAGCAGTTCAAGAGGATCAAGGTGTTTTTGCAAAAGACCAAGCCAAGTCGCAACCCAAGTCGACTCCAGGATCGACTTGAGTTGAAGACTGAAGGCCAAGTTGACCCAGACTCGGACTTGGAACTCTGAAGAACTGGAGTCGCACACGAGGTCGACTCCAGGTGCGACTTGGAAGCCAAGTCGCAGGCCAAGTCGACTCCACATGCGACTTGGGTCACAATGGTCGGAATTTATTTGAACGTTGGCGCATTAAATGCGCGCCACCTACCCTCTAACGTTCGGATTCCCTCCAAAGTTATAAATAGCATTCAAGTTGGACGAGGGAAGTAGCTGAGAATCATTAAGTGTGCTTAACTACTACATTCAAGAGCTCAAAAGAAATCAAGCCACTCAAAGAAGAAGAACTCTACTTCAAACTGCAAAAGCTTCACTTCAGAATCTTCAAAGCCAACTCTTCAAGTTCTTCTCTGCGCCTAATTGCTGCTACACATCTGTAAAGTGTAGTTTTCTTATTCTTTCTGTTATATGTGTTGAACTTGATCTAGTTTGAGGAACTAGGATCAAGTATATGCTAAGTAGTGTGTGATTAGAGTGTGACTCATCACCTACTTGTGCTGTGTTCTGTTGATGCCACCTAGAGCTGAAATCTAGAAGAGAGCAGTGGCTCTAATTGTATTGAGAGAATACAATAGTGGAACCCAAGTCACAAGAAGTGTGAGCTTGGAAGAGTGGAGTAGGGAGGTTGCCCGAACCACTATAAAAATCTTGCGTGTTTGGTTTATTTATCTGCTCTTTACACTATATTACTTTCCATTACGATTCTTCATTAAGGGGACTGGATTAATCCGGGGTTAAGTTTCTGTTTAAGTCATAAATTTTTAAATACCCAATTCACCCCTCCCCTCTTGGGTTTTGCCATTAACTCGGGACCAACAAGTGGTATCAGAGCAGGTCTTTGAGTTTACCAAAGAGATCTTATTGAAATGGCATCCCAATCTACTTCCGTTCCCGCATTTGCTGAAGGCCAATCCTTTACAAGGCCACCGTTGTTTGATGGGAACAATTTTGGATATTGGAAGCTTCGTATGAAGCAACTCATCATGGCTACCGATATGGACTCTTGGATTGCTATCCAAGATGGAGTAATATTGCCTACCGATGAACGAGCTTCCAAATAGACCGATGAGGAAGTAAGAATAGTGAAGAGCAATGCCAAAGCTATGAACTCCTTATTTTGTGCTCTCACTGCTTCCGAGTATGATAGAGTATCCTCTTGCTTAACTGCCAAAGAGATATGAGATACACTAACCTCTATCTACGAAGGAACTTCTCAAGTCCAAGGGACGAGAAGGAATATTTTGATTGGAGAACTAGAGAATTTTAGAATGCTAGAAACAGAAAATATTTCTGAAATGTTTGCTAGATTCTCTAAGATTACTAATGCTTTAAAAGGTCTTGGAAAAGCAATATCTGAATCTGAGCAGGTCATGAAGATTTTAAGAGCTCTACCCGAATCATGGACCCCAAAAATCACTGCAATAGAAGAGGCCAAGGATCTTAACACATTAAAACTTGAAGACTTAATTAGCTCTCTCATGTCACATGAGCTAATCAAGAGAAGAAATGAAGATCAACACAGGGGCAAAAGAGCAATTGCCTTAAAAGCCGCACAAGACACCGATGACACATCTTCTTCTCAAAATGACGACGAGATTGCTCTACTCACAAAACGATTCAGAAAATTTGTGAGGAAAGGCAAAAATTTCAGAAGCTTCAAAGAAAGAACTCCCCGAGAAAAGAAGAAAGAATCAACCAAGTGCTACCGATGCGGCGGTTCGGGACATATGCAAGCCCAATGTCCAACTCCCGAAGAAAACAAGGCAAAAGAACAAAGAAAGGATCGAGGGAACAATAGAAGATTCCAGAAATACAAAGAAAGAGGCATGTACGTGAATGATGAAGAATCTACGACAAGTAGCTCCTCAACCGACGACATAGAGGCGGAAGAATGTGCAAGAATTTGCTGCATGGCACAAATCGAGCAAAGAGAACAAATTACCTCAACAAAAGACACAAGCAATGAAGAGGTAAGGTCTAAACCTTCCCTTTCTGAATCAAGTTATTCTTCCTTTCAAGAATGCCTCAAATGTACTGAATTAGATGAGCTACAAACTGCATATGATTCATTATATGAAGAAATGAAGAAATTAGGAAGCAAGTTTACAATTAAGAAAAGACAATGTGATGCAACTATAATTGTAAATGGTAAACTTGCAGAAAGATTGGACAAATTGAAAGATGAGAATGATCTGCTGAAAAAGGAGAACAAATCATTAAATGAATCATTAGCTAAGTTCTCTAATCCAGGGGAAAGCGTCAAAATGTTTTTGAATATGACTTCCCAAACACATAAAAGAGGTCTTGGATATCATACATTTGAGCAAGGAGAAAGTAGCAAAACAAATGTGCAAATACTTGAGAAATATCAAACTAAAACTGCATCTATTTACAAGCCACAAAAGAAAAATTTTAAGTGGATTAGAAGACCAACTATTGAACCATTGCATACTTGGAGGCCTACTCCAAGATTACCTATGGCTTGTAATTTCTGCAATAAATTGGGACATAAGACTTACAAATGTAATTTTAAGAAATTATATGACCTTGGTGCAAAATTAGTTTGGGTTCCAAGGAACACAAGATTTGGGCTTTCCAAATTAGAACAACAAAGATTAACATATATTACTAACCCAAATGGACCCATAAAATGGGTACCAAGGAGATAAGAATTACTTGCTTATTTTTTTTCAGATATGCTTTAAGGCAAAGGCAAATAATGAATGGTTCATGGATAGCGGTTGCTCAAGGCACATGACCGGTGAAAGAAGCTTATTTTATAAACTTAAGCCTTGCAACGATGGAATGGTTGCCTTTGGAAATAATGAAAAAGGTAAAATTAAAGGTAAAGGAAATATACGTAGTATTTCAAATGCATGCATGGAAGATGTTTTGTTTGTTGAAGGACTCAAACACAATTTAATGAGCATTAGCCAATTATGTGACAAAGGATACAAAGTTGTGTTTGAATCATCTATATGTAATGTATTTGATGGAGAGCATATCATGTTTAGTGGTAAAAGACATGGAAATGTATATTTGGTTTCACTTGATGAATTGAATGGTCAATGTCTAATGGCCATTGATAATGATCCATGGGTTTGGCATAAAAGGCTTGGACATATAAACATGAGAAACATAAAAACCCTATGGAAAAAGAGTTTGGTAGAAGGATTACCAAGATTGAAATATGACAAGGACAAGATTTGTAAGGCATGTCAATTAGCAAAACAACCCAAGATGCCTTTCTCTACCAAAAAGGAAATTTCCACCACCAAGCCACTTGAATTACTACACATGGATCTATACGGGCCATCCGACATTCTAACCATTGGTGGAAAGAAATATGTATTTGTCATAGTTGATGATTTTTCAAGATTCACATGGATAATTCTCTTAGCTAGTAAAGATGAAGCCTTCTCTATGTTTGCAACTTTTGTAAATTTGGTACAAAATGAAAAACAAAGTACTATTGTGACCATAAGAAGCGATCATGGTGGCGAATTCGAAAACAAACGATTCATGGAATTTTGCAATGAAAAAGGAATTCACCATACATTTTCTGCACCAAGAACTCCACAACAAAATGGAGTAGTAGAAAAGAAAAATAGAACTATCCAAGAGATGGCTAGAACTATGCTAAATGAGAGCAATCTATCCAAGAAATTTTGGGGTGAAGCTGTAAGTACAGCTTGTCATGTATTGAACCGTGTCACCATTCGAGCAATCTTGAAAAAGACCCCATATGAACTATGGAAAGGAAGAAAGCCAAATATTTCTTATTTTCATGCTTTTGGATGTACATGTTATGTTTTGAATAATGGAAAAACTAACTTGGGAAAGTTAGATGCTAAAAGTGATGAGGCTATATTTCTTGGATATTCATCAAATAGCAAAGCATATAGAGTTTTCAATAAACGAAACCAAGTTGTTGAAGAATCCATACATGTTGTATTTGATGAAATTGACCAAACTCCTAGAAAGGAGGATGAACTAAGTGATGCAGATGAAACAAAAAGCAAAGAACAACCAAAGGAACTCGAGCTCAAGCCAGAAAATCCAGAGGAGGAAGAGGTAAGTGAAGGTAATGATACTTATAAACCTCCAACTGATTTAAAGTTCAAAAATGCCCATCCAATTGAGCAAGTTATTGGAAATGTATATGAAGGAGTGAAAACTAGAAGATCAAAACAAAACGTTTATGGTGAATATGCCTTTGTATCTAAAATTGAACCAAATACCATTGAACAAGCTCTCAATGATGAAAATTGGGTGATTGCAATGCAAGAAGAGCTAAACCAATTCGAAAGGAACAATGTATGGCACTTAGTTCCTAGACCAAAAAATCACACTATCATTGGTACCAAATGGGTTTTTAGGAACAAATTAGATGAAAGCGGGCTTGTAATTAGAAACAAGGCCAGATTAGTAGCCAAAGGGTATTCCCAAGAAGAAGGAATTGATTTTGAAGAATCATATGCACCCGTGGCTAGATTAGAAGCCATACGTATTCTATTAGCATTTGCTTCTCATATGAATTTCAAATTGTTTCAAATGGATGTAAAAAGCGCATTTTTGAATGGGTACTTGAATGAAGAAGTATACGTTGAACAACCCCCTGGTTTTGAGGAAAAGGATCAATCAAAATATGTGTATAGATTGACCAAAGCACTATATGGATTAAAACAAGCTCCAAGAGCTTGGTATGAAAGGTTGAACAAATTCTTGATTGATCATGAATTTCAAAGAGGGAAAGTAGACACTACTTTGTTCATCAAATATAAAAATAGCAATATTTTAATTGTACAAATTTATGTAGATGACATAATCTTCGGTGCTACTGATGAAAATCTATGCCAAGAATTTTCTAAGATTATGCAGAATGAATTCGAAATGAGCATGATGGGAGAATTAAATTTCTTCCTTGGACTACAAATCAAGCAACAAGGTGAAGGAATACTTCTGAACCAGTCCAAGTATGTCAAAGAGATGCTCAAGAAATTTGGAATGCAGAATAGCAAAGGAGCAAACACTCCAATGAGCTCAACAATCAAAATCGACATGGATGAAAACGGTAAAAGTATCGATCAAAAGCTTTATAGGAGCATGATAGGATCTCTGCTTTATTTAACTGCTTCTAGACCCGATATCTTATTTAGTGTTTGTATGTGCTCTAGATTTCAAGCATGTCCTAAAGAATCACATCTACTTGCTGTAAAAAGAATTTTTAAATATTTGATAAAAACTACAAACCTTGGACTATGGTATCCAAAGGGGTCAACCTTTGATCTAATCGGCTATTCGGATGCAGATTTTGCCGGATACAAAGTAGATAGAAAGAGTACTAGTGGAACTTGTCAATTTCTTGGACATATGTTGATTTCATGGTATTCAAGAAAACAAACAAGTGTTGCTCTATCTACTGCGGAAGCCGAATACATAGCCGCCGGTAGTTGTTGTGCCCAACTACTTTGGATGAAACAACAATTAAAGGATTATGGTATTGAATATGTTAATATTCCAATTAGATGTGATAATACAAGTGCAATATGTTTAACTAAAAATCCTGTACTGCACTCAAGAACTAAACATATTGATGTAAGACACCACTTTATTAGAGAACATGTTGAAAATCATGATGTGTGCTTAGAATATGTGAAAACAGAAGACCAAATTGCTGATATCTTTACCAAACCTCTAGCCAAAGATTCATTTTATAAGATTAGAAATGATATGGGGATGATAGAGCTTAACTAGGAAAAATACATAAGAAAATTAAATTTGAAAATGTCAAGTCGATGAGTCAAGTCGACTCCAGGGACGCCAGGTCGACTCCGCTCCAGAAGCGAAGTCGACTCCATCAGGGTCGAAGTCGACTCCGCCCCCAAGCGAAGTCGACTCCAGAAGGACCGAAGTCGACTTCACCTAGGGCAAGTCGACTCCGCGCGCGCGACCGTCCGACTTCCGAGTCTTTTTCTTCTCTCCTCTCTTCTTTCTTCCTCATTTTTTCCGGCCTCTCTGTTTTCCTCTTTTCCTCCGGCGATTTCCCTTTCCTCCCCGGGAATCCTCTCCCTCTCCGGCAACTTCTACTCTCTCACTGCCTCTCTCCTTAATATCTCTCTCTCAACTCTCCTCTTTTTCTCAAACTTTCTCTCTTTCACAAGCATTCCCTCTCAGATTCCATAAATTCCAAAATCCAAAATTTCCATCTCAATGGCCCCGAAGAAAGCCGTCTCCAAACCATCAAAAAATCCTGTGCCTAGACCTCCCACATCTCACACTGAGGAAGAAGTCCCTAGGAGAGCTAGGACACCTGCAAAACGGGTTCGAGAAGAACCTTCAACTTCTACGGGTAAAAGGGTTCGGTTCCAAACTTCCACTCAATCATCTGATCAAGCACCCAGGTCGGAAAATCAACAAACCTCACAGAGCACACAATCCGGGACAAGCAGAAGGGGCACTGCAGCTGGGAAAGCCCAAGTTTTGAAGATGCCCACTACCTACTTCAAAACCGAGCTCCAACATAGCCGATTCTACAAAAAGTTCTACGAACGGAAGGTATTCATACCCAAGATTATAGATTTTAATTTCCTGAAAGAATATGGATCCGACATAGAAGATCTATTGGATTTTCAAGGATGGACTAATTTGCTAAAGGAAGATGAAAGGGTCTATCCAGATCTTACTCGAATGTTTTATTATCTTTGGGATGAAGAATACTTTGGAACATTCGTCAAAGGAGTCGAAATGGATATTGGAATCGGGATAGTTGCAGGACCAACTGAAGTAATGAGTCATTTAGGACACATACTTGGAGTCCCATATGAGGATGAACCTATCCCAGAAGACCTCACCTTGGATCAAATGTATAATCAGCTCACCCGGAGCAACAAGTACCATCCGGGAATCAAATTCCTTCGGTACATGGATTTGTCACCTAGGCTACGGGTACTAAGGCTTCTCATTGCCCACTGCATCTACCCAAAGGGCGGTGGAAGAAATCAATTGAATCCACAGGAAGCTGGGATACTATGGAAAGTGGCCAACAGGGTCAAAGTAAGCATACCCAAATTATTTCTAGAAGCCTTGGCAAATAGAAAGGACAACCCACGAGGAGTCCTTCCCTATGGCACATGGATCACAAAGATCCTTGAATTCTTCAAAGTGGATATTGAAGGCGAGCCTTTCGAAGTGCTCAAATCCACAAATGCCATAAATAAAGCTCTCATACAAAGAATGAAGATCAATTTGCTTGAACTAAGGCATGACGCTTCAGAAGAAGAGCATCAAGAGGACCAAGCACAAGCTGAGGGGGAGCAACCTCCCGAGGCACCGGCAGCTCCAGAAGAGCCATCATCGCCTCAATCCCACGGCTCCTACTCCCCACAAGGATCCGCTGCAAGAGAACGGGTGCCTCCAACCTCTTCTGAGGAGGTCACCCTAAAGGATTTGAAAGATGAAATCATAGCCATGAGGGCTGAAATGGGACAACAAGAAAACCGGCTGACAAGTCTTGTCACCGGTGTCCTTAATGCGCTTGAAGATATGCATTCCCGACAAGATAGAATCGAGCGGGAAATGCGACATATCCACTATCATCTTGCCTCCGGCCATCATAAAAAGAGACCCATGCCTGAACTCGATCCCTACGAGTCGGGTTCAGTTCATAGAGAGGCAACTCCCGATCACGCTTCTCTTGTTTACTCCTCAGCCCATCATTGTCCCATCAAACCTATTCCATATCCCATCTCTCAATTTCAATTTACCAAGTCTTTGGTACTTTTTGAATGATTGACAAAAAGGGGGAGGAAGATAGGTTAGATTTGAGTGTTTTTATTTTTGGGTTGGGTAGTTTGTATCTATTTTATGCTTCATTATTCTGTAATGAAACTTCATATATATGAAATGATGTTTGATATGATAATTGGTTTATTTGATATGATAACTGGTTTATGATTGATATATGCTTGATATAGAGTTTGAATGAATGATATATTTGATCAATGATTACAATACAAAGTACTCTTAATGATTAATAAAGTATTCAACATGATTTACTTGAAAGGTATTCACAAATGCTCTGTTTTTCAAAAGACATATGAACATGATTAATGCTTGAAAGGTATCAACTCAAATGAAGTTTTGTCAATCATCAAAAAGGGGGAGATTGTTGGAAACAATGTTCAAAATAATTTAAATTGACCAAAGCCTGAGTTTTGATGATTAACAAGAACTTATTTGAGTATATAAAGAGTACTAACATGTTTGACAAATGTTTAAGGAAAGCAAAGAAGTCAAGTCGATCTCCAAGTCGACTTGGACTTCGACTTGGGTGAAGATGATCCCAAAGTCGACTCAAATATCGACTTGAGAATGAATCCCAAAAAGCAACAGGTGAAGTCGCAGGTCAAGTCGACTCCACTTGCGACTTGGGAAGTCAAGTCGCAGACAAAGTCGACTCCAGCATCGACTTGGGGTATCCAGAGTTGAAAAGTGGAAACGAACAAGTGAAGTCGCAGGTCAAGTCGACTCCACTTGCGACTTGGGAAGTCAAGTCGCAGACGAAGTCGACTCCAGCATCGACTTGGGGTATCCAGAGTTGAAAACTGGAAATGAACATAACGAAGTCGCAAACGAAGTCGACTCCATGTGCGACTTGGGCGAAGTCGCAGGCAAGGTCGACTCCAACTTGGACTTGAGAAGTTTTGAAGTTCAAGATGAAGATTCAAGTATATCCAAGACATCCATTTAAAGTTTCTCACATACAAATGAGCTTCAAAGACTACTCTTAAAGTTTCTTGAAAAGTTGAGATTCATATACAAAGTTCAAATCAAGTCTATCAAGTCCAAAGCTAAAGCTCATTCCAAATGAAGCAATACCCAAGGCATGAAGACCAATTTTATAAAGTAAAAAGCAGTTCAAGAGGATCAAGGTGTTTTTGCAAAAGACCAAGCCAAGTCGCAACCCAAGTCGACTCCAGGATCGACTTGAGTTGAAGACTGAAGGCCAAGTTGACCCAGACTCGGACTTGGAACTCTGAAGAACTGGAGTCGCACACGAGGTCGACTCCAGGTGCGACTTGGAAGCCAAGTCGCAGGCCAAGTCGACTCCACATGCGACTTGGGTCACAACGGTCGGAATTTATTTGAACGTTGGCGCATTAAATGCGCGCCACCTACCCTCTAACGTTCGGATTCCCTCCAAAGTTATAAATAGCATTCAAGTTGGACGAGGGAAGTAGCTGAGAATCATTAAGTGTGCTTAACTACTACATTCAAGAGCTCAAAAGAAATCAAGCCACTCAAAGAAGAAGAACTCTACTTCAAACTGCAAAAGCTTCACTTCAGAATCTTCAAAGCCAACTCTTCAAGTTCTTCTCTGCGCCTAATTGCTGCTACACATCTGTAAAGTGTAGTTTTCTTATTCTTTCTGTTATATGTGTTGAACTTGATCTAGTTTGAGGAACTAGGATCAAGTATATGCTAAGTAGTGTGTGATTAGAGTGTGACTCATCACCTACTTGTGCTGTGTTCTGTTGATGCCACCTAGAGCTGAAATCTAGAAGAGAGCAGTGGCTCTAATTGTATTGAGAGAATACAATAGTGGAACCCAAGTCACAAGAAGTGTGAGCTTGGAAGAGTGGAGTAGGGAGGTTGCCCGAACCACTATAAAAATCTTGCGTGTTTGGTTTATTTATCTGCTCTTTACACTATATTACTTTCCATTACGATTCTTCATTAAGGGGACTGGATTAATCCGGGGTTAAGTTTCTGTTTAAGTCATAAATTTTTAAATACCCAATTCACCCCTCCCCTCTTGGGTTTTGCCATTAACTCGGGACCAACAGATATTACTTTGTTCATTAAATATAAAAGTAAAAATATTTTAATTGTACAAATTTATGTAGATGATATAATATTTGGAGCTACTGATGAAACTTTATGCCAAGAATTTTCTAAGATCATACAGAGCGAATTTAAAATGAGCATGATGGGAGAACTGAATTTCTTTCTCGGACTACAAATCAAGCAACAAAAGGAAGGAATATTCTTAAATCAGTCCAAATATGTCAAAGAAATGCTCAAGAAATTTGGAATGTAGAATGGTAAAGGGGCAAATACTCCAATGAGTTCTACAATCAAGATCGACACGGACGAAGTCGGTAAATATATCGATCAAAAGCTCTATAGAAGCATGATAGGATTATTGTGTTGGTTCTGAGTTAATGGCAAAACCCAAGAGGGGAGGGGTGAATTGGGTTCTTATAAAATTCTTTGGTAAATTAAAAACTTAACCCCTTGAACGTTTAATCCCTTTGATTGAAGGAATAAAATGGAAAGAAATATAATGTTGAGAGCTGAAATAAAAATCAAGCACACAAGATTTTATAGTGGTTCGGGCAACCTCCCTACTCCACTCTTCCAAGGTCACACTCCTTGTGACTTGGGTTCCACTATTGTATTCCTCAAATACAATTAGAGCAACTGCTCTCTTCTAGATTCCAGCTCTAGGGGGAATAAACAAATCACAGCACAAGTAGGTGATGAGTTCCACTCCAATCACACACTACTTTGCTTACACTTGATCTTAGTTCCTCAAACTAAATCAATTTCAATACAATCAAATGAAATAACAAAAGAATCTACACGTTACAGTTGTGTAGAAGCAGTTTGGCGTAGAGAAGAACTCGTAGTGTAGGCTTTGAAGATTCAGAAGTTGAGCTCTTGCAGTTTGAAGCGAAGTTCTTCTACTAAAGATAGGCTTAATCACTTGAATGCTCTTGAAGATGAGAGTTATGCACACTTAATGATTTTCAGCTACTTCCCTCGTCCACAATGAATGCCTTTTATAATTGTGGAGGGAATCCGAACGTTTGAAGGTAGGTGGTGCGCATTTAATGCGCCAACATTCAAATAATTTCCGACCGTTACGACCCAAGTCGCAGGCGGAGTCGACTTCGGATGCGACTTCGCCCAAGTCGCAGATGGAGTCGACTTCGGGTGCGACTTCACCTTCTGTAGCGACTTCAAGTTCCAGGTCGGGTCGACTTGGGTATCGACTTGACCCAAGTCGCAAGTGGAGTCGACTTCGGTGTGCGACTTCACTTCGTCAATTGGCTTGATGCACTTGAAAATTTGTTTGCTTGGTTCCTTCATTTCCTTTTGGATCATTGTCTTCTATTTAGCTTGCTTTCATTTATTCTATGTTCAAGCCTTGAATCCTTGAGAACTTGAACAACCTTCTTGGTTGAGTTTATGCATCTTTCTTGAACTTGGATTGGTCTTCAATTTTTGTAGACCTTGTGAATCTTGGAGCTTTGATTTATGCAATTTGCTTTCTTTTGATATTAGTCTTCGTATCTTGGATTTCTTCATCTTGAAATGTACTTGAAGCTTTGCCTTGGACTTAATAAACTTAATTTGATAATGAGCTTGTATCCTTGATTTGGTCTTGAGAGATCTTAAGTTGATCTTGGAAATGAGCTTGAATTTGCATCCTTGAACTTAGAATACCTCAAGTCGAACTTGGGGTCGACTTCGTCTACGACTTTACCCAAGTCGCAACTGGAGTCGACTTCGTTTGCGACTTCGGTATCTTTCTCTCCCAAATTCAACTCTGGAGTGATTTTGGCATCTGAAGTCGATGCTGGAGTCGACTTCGTTTGCGACTTGGCTTCCCAAGTCGCAAGTGGAGTCGACTTGGCCTGCGACTTCACCTGCTCTTCTTCCAATTTCAACTCTGGACGAATTTGACTCCTTGAAGTCGATGTTGGAGTCGACTTGGGGAACAACTTGGCCTTCCATACTCTATTTTCTTCAAATGTATATGCCTTAAACATTTTCACAAACATGTTAGTAGCCAAGACTTACTCAAATTGATTTGTTAATCATCAAAACATAGATTTAGCTTATTTTCCACATATTTCCAACACATTGTTATATTTAACTGCTTCTAGACCAGATATTTTATTTAATGTTTGTATGTGCTCTAGATTGCAAGCATGTCCTAAGGAATCACATCTATTGGCTGTAAAAAGAATTTTTAAATATTTAATAAATACTACCAATCTTGGACTATGGTATCCAAAGGGGTCAACATTTGATTTAATCGGCTATTCGGATGCGGATTTTTCCGGCTACAAAGTAGATAGAAAAAGTACTAGTGGAACCTGTCAATTTCTTTGAAATATGTTGGTTTCATGGTACTCAAGGAAACAAACTAGTGTTGCCTTATCTACTGCGGAAGCCGAATATACAGCCGTCGGAAGCTGTTGTGCCCAACTACTTTGGATGAAACAACAATTAAAAGATTATGGTATTGATTATTTCAATATTCCTATTAGATATGATAATACAAGTGCTATATGTTTGACTAAGAATCCTGTACTACATTCAAGAACCAAGCATATAGATGTAAGACATCATTTTATTAGAGAACATGTTGAGAATCATGATATTTGCTTAGAATATGTGAAAACTGAAGATCAAATTGCTGATATCTTTACCCAACCACTAGCAAAGGAATCATTTTACAAAATTAGAAATGATATGGGGATGATAGAATTAAATTAGGGAGAATTATAAAAGAAAATCTGATCTAAAAAGGGTCAAGTCGATGAGTCAAGTCGACTCCAGTAAAGTCAAGTCGACTCCAGTGAAGTCGACTTGGGAGAAGCGAAGTCGACTCCGCGCGCGACGGATCGTCTTCCTCTCTTCCTTTTCTTTCTTCTTCCTCCTCTTTCTTCCGCCACTTCCAGCGATTTTCCTCTCTTCTCTCCGGCGATTCCCTATCTAGCACCCATCACCTTCATCTCTCTCTCTCTCTCTCTCTCCTTTTTTCTCTTCTTCTTCTTCATCTTCTTCTTTTATCGCTGTTCTTCTTCTTTCCAGCACCTCCTACTCCGGCATTTTTCTTCTTTGTCCCTCCGGCATTTCTCCAACTCAGGCATTTTTCTTCTTTCTGAAACTCCCTGTCCCTCCGGCAACTGCCTCTCTAAATCTTCCTCTCTTCATTTCAGTTGATTTCATTGCCTGTCTTCTTCCATTCATCTCAGTCTCTTCTCTTCTATCTTCCTAAACCCAAATCAATGGCTCCAAAACCCAGACCTCCCAAGCTAGCCGTCTCAAAACCATCCCTCAAACCTATTCCCAGACAATCTACATCTCAAATCGATGATGAAGTGCCCAGGAGAAAATGCACATCCTCAAAGCGAGCCCGGGAAGAACCATCTACTTCCACTGGCCGCCGAGTGCGTTTTCAAACAGAAACACCATCAACTACAGCAGGTCGTGAGGAACAAGCCCAAATCTCACAAAGCAACCAATCTGGGGCAAGAAGAAGAGGCAATATTGCCGCGAAAGCTCAAGTACTAAAGATGCCGACTACATATTTCAAAACAGAACTTCAGCACAGTCGGTTCTACAAGCACTTCTACGAACGGAAGGTATTCATCCCTTAGATCATTGATTTCAAGTTTCTCAAAGATTATGGGTCGGATATAGAAGATCTTTTGGAATTTCAAGGTTGGACCAAGCTACTAAAGGAAGATGAAAGGGTCTATCCAGATCTAACCAGGATCTTCTATTATCTATGGGATGAGGAATATTACAGCACCTTCGTAAAAGGAGTTAGTATGTTTTTTGGAAGTAGAGTAACTCCAAGTTTGGAAGGAGCTATGATCAATATCGGACAGATACTTGAGGTACCAGATATAGATGAGCCGCTTCCTGCAAATATTTCACTTGATCAGATATACAATCAGCTCAATCAGAGCAACAAATATCATCCCGGGATCAAGTTTTTACACTACATGGATCTGTCCCCAAGACTGCGGGTTCTACGCCTGCTAATAGCTCATTGCATCTATCCCAAAGGTGGAGGAAGAAATTAGCTGAATCCTCAAGAAGCCGGGATTCTATGGAAGATCGTGAACAGGGTCAAAGTAAGTCTTCCTTGGTTGTTCATAGAAGCTCTCTGCTGCAGAAAGCACAATCCATGGGGTGTTCTACCCTACGGCACCTAGATCACGAAGATATTGAAGGCGAGCCCTTCGAAGTACTGAAATCCACAAATGCGATCAACAAGGCATTGATCCAGAGAATGAAGATCAATGTGCATGAACTCAGGGCCGAAGCAGAAGCTCCTGAAGAGGAAAGACGAGCACAAGTTGAGGGGGAGCAGCCTCAAGAGGCACCACCTGCTCCACCCCGAGACATTCCAGAGGAGCCGGTCTCTCCTATGTCCCACGGATCCTACTCTCCACAGGGATCTGTTATACCAGATCAGGCGCCTCAATCGTCATCCCAGGAGGTCACCTTACAGAGCATTAGAGATGAGATATCTGCTCTTCGAGAAGAAATGGGTCACCAAGAGGATCGAATGACCAGCCTTGTCTCCGAGGTTCTTACAGCTATCAATGAAATGCATTCTCGACAAGATCGAATCTATCGGGAAATGCGTACCATTAGATATCATCTTGCATCGGGGCGACACAAAAATCGGCCCATACCTGAACTTGATCCATTCGATTCCGGATCAGATTCAAGCTCATTTTCAAGATTAACTTAAGATTCTCAAGTCCAAGGCAAAGCTCCAAGCATATTTTTAAGATATGAAGATTAATGCATCAAAGGCAAAATCAACCAATACAAAGTTTTCAAGCTTCATAAGGTCTACAAAATATTGTTGAAGGAAAGAAGCCAAGCAAGCTAAAGGAAAAGACCAAACTATTTTCGGCACAAGAACGAGTCAAGTCGCAACCCAAGTCAACTCCAAGATCGACTTGAGGTCAAGTCTGAAACCAAGTCGACCCAGACTCAGACTTCAAAAATGCAAAACTGAAGTCGCAAACGAAGTCGACTCCAGTTGCGACTTGGGAAGCCAAGTCGCAGACGAAGTCGACTCCACCTGCGACTTGGGGAACCAACGTTCGAATTTTTAAATGTTGGAACATTTATTACGCGCCAACCACTTCTATAACATTCAAATCTTCCCCATTCTATAAATAGACACTCAAGCAAACGAGAATACACACACTACATTGTCTAAAGAGAGAAAAGAAGTGCAAACAAGAGCTCCCATTTGATTTTCTCTAAATTTGAGTGATCTATACATTTTCAAAGAAAGAACGAGCTTCAAGTTGCAAGTAGCGTCAACGATATACAACCGGTTGCTTCAGCAAACTCTTCCTCAAGTTGAATCTTGTCTACACAACTCAGTAAACTGTAGATTTTCCTTATTTTCAGTATTCCTTGTTATTGGTCTTGGTTTGAGTTTGTTACATGGGTCATAAAGCCTATAAACGTAACTTTAAGAAACTACATAACCATGGTGCAAAATTAGTTTGGGTTCCAAGGAACACAAGATTTGGGCTTTCTAAGTTAGAGCATCAAAGATTGAATAATATTACTAACCCAAATGGACCCATAAAATGGGTACCAAAGAGATGAGATTTATTCCTTTATTTTTCAGATTTGTTTCAAGGCAAAGGCAAACAATGTATGGTTCATGGACAGCAGTTGTTCAAGGCATATGACCGGAGAAAGAAGTTTATTTCACAAACTTAAGCCTTGCAACGATGGAACGTTTGCCTTTGGCAATAATGAGAAAGGTAAAATTAAAGGTAAAGGAAATATTTATAGTATTTCAAATGCATGCATGGAAGATGTTTTGTTTATTGAAGGACTCAAGCATAACCTAATGAGCATTAGTCAATTATGTGACAAAGGATACAAGGTTGTGTTTGAATCATCTATATGTAATGTATTTGATGGAGAACATATCATGTTTAGTGGAAAAAGACATGGAAATGTATATTTGGTTTCACTTGATGAATTAGATGGTCAATGTCTAATGGTCATTGATAATGATCCATGGGTTTGGCATAAAAGGCTTGGACATATAAACATGGGAAATATAAAGACCCTATGGAAGAAGAGTTTAGTAGAAGGCTTGCGAAAGTTGAAATATGACAAAGACAAAATTTGCAAAGCATGTCAATTATCTAAACAACCTAAGATGCCTTTCTCTACCAAAAAGGAAATATCCACCACTAGGCCACTTGAATTGCTACACATGGATCTATATGGGTCATCCGATATCTTAACCATTGGTGGAAAGAAATATGTATTTGTGATTGTTGATGATTTTTCAAGATTCACATGGGTAATTCTCTTAGCTAGCAAAGATGAAGCTTCTCTATGTTTTCAACTTTTGTAAATTTGGTGCAAAATGAAAAACAAAGTACTATTATGACTATAAGAAGTGACCATGGTGGTGAATTTGAAAATAAACGATTCATAGAATTATGCAATGAAAAAGGAATTCATCACACATTTTCTGCACCAAGATCTCCACAACAAAATGGAGTAGTTGAAAGGAAAAACAGAACCATACAAGAGATGGCTAGAACAATGCTAAATGAGAGCAAACTATCCGAGAAATTTTGGGGTGAAGCTGTAAGTACAGCTTGTCATGTTTTGAATCGAGTTACCATTAGAGCAATCTTGAAAAAGACCCCATATGAGCTATGGAAAGGAAGAAAACCAAATATCTCTTATTTTCATGCTTTTGGATGCACATGCTATGTTTTGAACAATGAAAAAACCAACTTGGGAAAACTAGATACTAAAAGTGATGAGGCAATATTCCTTGGGCACTCATCAAAGAGCAAAGCATAAAGAGTATTCAATAAACGAAACCAAGTGGTAGAAGAATCCATACATGTTGTTTTTGATGAAACTAACCCATGCTTCAAAAGAAAAGATGATTTAAGTGATGCAAATGATATAGCAAGCAATCTTGAAAAATTGCATGTGGAAAAGCAAGAAGATTCCATGGAGGAAAGGGTAAGTGAAGGTAATAATTTCTACAAACCTCCAACTAATTTAAAATTCAAACATGCCTATCCAATTGAACAAGTTATAGGGAATGTATATGAAGGTGTAAAAACTAGAAGATCAAAACACAATGTTTGTGGACAATACGCCTTTGTATCCAAAATTGAACCTTCTAATATTGATCAAGCTCTTGATGATGAAAACTGTACAAGTTAACCAAAGCATTATATGGATTAAAACAAGCTCCAAGGGCTTGGTATGATAGATTAAGCAAATTTCTGATTGATCATGATTTTCAAAAAGGAAAGGTAGACACCACTTTGTTTATCAAGTATAAAGAAAAGGATATATTGATAATTCAAATTTATGTTGATGATATCATTTTCGGTGCTACTAATGAGACTCTTTGTCAAGAATTTTCTGAGCTTATGCAGAAGGAATTTGAGATGAGCATGATGGGAGAACTAAACTTCTTCCTTGGACTGCAAATCAAGCAATTAAATGAAGGAATCCCCATCAACCAGTCCAAGTATATCAAAGAAATGCTGAAGAAGTTTGGTATGGAAAATAGCAAAGGAGCAAACACGCCAATGAGCTCAACAATCAAAATCGACAAAGATGAAAAAGGGAAATTGATTGATTTGAAATTGTATAGAAGCATGATAGGTTCTTTGTTGTATTTAACTGCTTCTAAGCCTGATATATTGTTTAGTGTGTGTATGTGCTCTAGATTTCAATCATGTCCAAAAGAATCACACTTGGTAGCTGTGAAAAGAATTTTCAGATACCTAGTTGACACTACCAATATAGGACTTTGGTATCCAAAGGGCTCTAATTTTGATCTAATCGGCTACTCGGATGCGGATTTTGCCGGTTACAAAGTAGATAGAAAAAGCACTAGTGGAACATGTCAATTTCTTAGGAACACGTTGGTTTCATGGTTTTCATGAAAACAAACTAGTGTTGCTCTATCTACGGCGGAAGCCGAATACATTGCCGCCGGGAGCTGTTGTGCCCAATTGCTTTGGATGAAACAGCAACTTAGGGACTATAGCATGGATTTGTCATATTTCAACTTTGGCAAGCCTTCTACTAAACTCTTCTTCCATAGGGTCTTTATATTTCCCATGTTTATATGTCCAAGCCTTTTATGCCAAACCCATGGATTATTATCAATGACCATTAGACATTCACCATCTAATTCATCAAGTGAAACCAAATATACATTTCCATGTCTTTTTCCACTAAACATGATATGTTCTCCATCAAATACTTTACATATAGATGATTCAAACACAACCTTGTATCCTTTGTCACATAATTGACTAATGCTCATTAGGGTATGCTTGAGTCCTTCAACAAACAAAACATCTTCCATGCATGCATTTGAAATACTATAAATATTTCCTTTACCTTTAATTTTACCTTTCTCATTATTGCTAAAGGCAAACGTTCCATCGTTGCAAGGCTTAAGTTTGTGAAATAAACTTCTTTCTCCGGTCATATGCCTTGAACAACCGCTGTCCATGAACCATACATTGTTTGCCTTTGCCTTGAAACAAATCTGAAAAATAAAGGAATAAATCTCATCTCTTTGGTACCCATTTTATGGGTCCATTTGGGTTATAATATTATTCAATCTTTGATGCTCTAACTTAGAAAGCCCAAATCTTGTGTTCCTTGGAACCCAAACTAATTTTGCACCATGGTTATGTAGTTTCTTAAAGTTACATTTATAGGTTTTATGACCCATTTTGTTGCAGAAATTGCAAGCCATTGGTAATCTAGGAGTAGGTTTCCAAGTATATTTTGGTTCAAATGTTGGCCTTCTAGTCCACATAAGATTTTTCCTTTGTGGCTTGTATATAGGTGCAGTTTTGGTTTGATATTTCCTAAATATTGGCACATTCGATTTGCCACTTTCTTTTTGCTCAAAAGTATAATATCTAAGGCCTCTTTTATTTGTTTGAGCAGTCATATTCAAAAACATCTTCACGTTTTCTCCGGGATTAGAGAACTTTGCTAATGACTCATTTGATGATTCGTTCTCCTTTTTCAATTTTTCTATCTCTTTCAACAATGATTCATTTTCTTCTTTCAGTTTTGTTGATTTTTCAGCTAGTTTTCCGTTTTCAATAATAACGAAGTTACATTGTTGTCTCTTCAATGTTAACTTGTTTCCTAGCTTTTTGATTTCCTAATATAATGAATCATAAGCAATTTGTAGTTCTTCTAATTCAGGACATTTGAGGCATTCTTGAAAAGAAGAATAACTTGATTGAGAATAGCAAGGTTTGGAAGTTACCTCTTCATTGCTTGTGCATTTTGTTGAGATGGTTTGTTCTTCCAAACCTTCAGTTGTGTTCAAACACAACAAATCTTCTTCTTTCTCAATCCGCGCCATGCAGTATATTCTTGCACAATTTGCCGCCTCAAATTCGTCGGTTGAAGAGCTGCTTGTTAATGAAGTCTCTTCATTGACATACATGCCTCTTCCCTTAGGCCTTTGGTATTTTCTACCTTCATGTCCTTCCTTCCTTTCATGATTCTCCTTTGGCCTCTCTTCCGGTGTAGGACATTGAGCTTGCATATGTCCCACGCCCCCGCATCTATAGCATTTGGTTGGTTCTTTCTTTTTCTCTCTGGAATTTCTATCTTTGAAATTTCTGAAATTTCCGCCTTTCCTCACAAATTTTCTGAAACGTTTTGTGAGTAGGGCAATCTCATCATCGTTTTGAGAGGATGAGGTGTCGTCTGTGTCTTGTGTGGCTTTCAAGGCAATTGCTCTTTTGCCTTTATGTTGATCCTCATTCCTTTTCTTGATTAGCTCATGTGACATTAGTGAGCTAATGAGGTCTTCAAGCTTTAGTGTGTTTAGGTCTTTGGCTTCTTTAATTGCCGTAATCTTGAGTCCAAGATTCCGGTAGAGCTCTCAATATCTTCATAACCTGTTCGGATTCAGAGATAGCCTTTCCAAGACCTTTTAATGCGTTAGTAATCTTAGAAAATCTTGCAAGCATCTCAGAAATGTTTACTGTTTCTATCATTCTAAAACTTTCCAATTCTCCTATCAAGATATTTCTCCTAGTCCCTTGGACTTGGGAGGTTCCTTCATAAATAGATGTCAAAGTATCCCATATTTCTTTTGCAGTTAGACAAGAGGATACTCTATCATATTCAGAAGCTGTAAGAGCACAAAATAGTGAGTTCATAGCCTTAGCATTGCTCTTAACAGTTCTTACTTCCTCCTCGGTCCATTTGGAAGCTTTTTCGTCAGTTGGCAAAATTACAACATCTTGGATTGCAATCCAAGAGTCCATATTTTTGGAAACAATGCTTCAAAACAAAATAAAATTGACCAAAGATTAAGTTTTGATGATTAACAACAACTAACTTGAGTATATTTAAAGGACTAACGAGTTTGCCATTTGTTTTAAGGAACTTAAGTAAGCCAAGTCGATCCCCAAGTCGACTTGGACTTCGACTTAGGGTGAAGTCGATCCCAAAGTCAACTTAACTATCGACTTGAGAAAGAACCTCAAAGGCAAAATCAACTTGCAGGTGAAGTCGCAAACCAAGTCGACTCCACATGCGACTTGGGAAGCCAAGTCGCAAACGAAGTCGACCTCGCTATCGACTTCAAACATAAAAAACTGTCCAGAGCTGAATTTTAGGGCACGAAGCTGCCCAAGTCGCAGGCCAAGTCGACTCCAGGTGCGACTTGGGTGAAGTCGCAGACAAAATCGACTTCATCCGCGACTTGAGAAGTTCAGACTTCAAAGATGCAGTTTCAAAGCCTATTCAAGGTATCTCTCACTCAAGATCAAAGCAAAGCTTCAAGAATGGAGATCAAATCAAGTCTATCAAGTCTTAAAGACCAATTGAGTCAAATACAAAGCAAGGCGCATGATTCAAAACTCAGGCTCTCCTAAGAATCAACAAGGAAACAAGCCAAGCAAGATAGAGGAAGATCAAATGAAGAACAAATCGTATTTTGCAAAAACCAAGTCAAGTGGCAACCCAAGTCGACTCCATGATCGACTTGAGTTGAATTCGGAAGCCAAAGTCGACTCAAGACTTAGACTTGGAACCTGACAAGGTGAAGTCGCACCTGAAGTCGACTTCACCTGCGACTTAGGTCAAGTTGATGACCAAGTCGACCCTGACTGAAACTTGAAGTTGCGACGGTGAAGCGAAGTCGCACCCGAAGTCGACTCCATCTGCGACTTGGGCGAAGTCGCATCCGAAGTCGACTCCACATGCGACTTGGGTCGCAACGGTCGGAATTTATTCGAACGTTGGCGCATTAAGTGCGCGCCACCTACCCTCTAACGTTCGGATTCCCTCCAAAATTATAAATAGCATTCATGGTGGACGAGGAAAGTAGCTGAAAATCATTAAGAGTGCATAACTACCATCTACAAGAGCTTTAAAGAGATCAAGCTAACCAAAGAGGAAGAACTTTGCTTCAAACTGCAAGAGCTCAACTACTGATCATACAAAGCCACTTCAACAAGTTCTTCTCTGCGCCAAACTGCTTCTACACATCTGTAAAGTGTAGTTTTCTTATTGTTTCTGTTATATGTGTTAAACTTGATTTAGTTTGAGGAACTAAGATCAAGTGTAAGCAAAGTAGTGTGTGATTGGAGTGTGACTCATCACCTACTTGTGCTTTGTTTTGTTGATGCCACCTAGAGCTGGAATCTAGAAGAGAGCAGTGGCTCTAATTGTATTAAGAGAATACAATAGTGGAACCCAAGTCACAAGGAGTGTGAGCTTGGAAGAGTGGAGTAGGGAGGTTGCCCGAACCACTATAAAAATCCTGTGTGCTTGATTTATACTTCTGCTATTTACATTGCTTTCCATTTCGTTTCTCCATTAAGGGGACTGGATTAATCCAGGGATAAACTTCTGTTTAAGATATAATTTTTAAATACCCAATTCACCCCTCCCCTCTTGGGTTTTTCCATCAACTCGGGACCAACAAGTGGTATCAGAGCAGATCTTTGAGTTTACCAAAGAGATCTTATTAATATGGCATCCCAATCTACTTCCGTTCCCGCATTTGCTGAAGGCCAATCCTTTACAAGGCCACCGTTGTTTGATGGGAGCAATTTTGGATATTGGAAGCTTCGTATGAAGCAACTCATCATGGCTACCGACATGGACTCTTGGATTGCTATCCAAGATGGAGCAACCTTGCCTACTGATGAAAGAGCTTCCAAATGGACCGATGAGGAAGTAAGAATTGTTAAGAGCAACGCCAAAGCTATGAACTCTTTATTTTGTGCTCTTACTGCTTCTGAATATGATAGAGTATCCTCTTGCCTGACCGCCAAAGAGATATGGGATACGCTAACCTCTATCTATGAAGGAACTTCTCAAGTCCAAGGGACAAGAAGAAATATTTTGATCGGAGAACTGGAAAACTTTAGAATGCTAGAAAGAGAAAATATTTCTGAAATGTTTGCTAGATTCTCGAAAATTACTAATGCTCTAAAAGGTCTTGGAAAGGCTATATCTGAATCTGAGCAGGTCATGAAGATCTTAAGAGCTCTACCCGAATCATGGACTCCAAAGATCACTGCAATAGAAGAAGCCAAGGACCTTAACACTCTAAAGCTTGAAGACTTAATCAGCTCACTCATGTCACATGAGCTAATCAAGAGAAGAAATGAAGATCAACACAGGGGCAAAAGAGCAATTGCCTTAAAATCCGTACAAGACACTGACGACACCTCTTCTTCCCAAAACGACGACGAGATTGCCCTACTCACAAAACGTTTCAGAAAATTTGTGAGGAAAGGCAAAAATTTCAGAGGTTTCAAGGAAAGAACCTCCAGAGAAAAGAAGAAAGAATCAACTAAATGCTACCGATGCGGCGGTTCGGGACATATGCAAGCTCAATGTCCAACTCCCGAAGAAAGCAAGGCAAAAGAATAAAGAAATGATCGAGGGGACAACAAAAGATTCCAAAGATACAAAGGAAGAGGCATGTACGTGAATGATGAGGAATCTACAACAAGTAGCTCCTCAACCGATGAAATCGAGGCGGAAGAATGTGGAAGAATCTGCTGCATGGCACAAATCGAGCAAGACGAACAAACTACCTCAACAAAATGCACAAGCAATGAAGAGGTAAGTTCCAAACTCTCCCATTCTAAATCAAGTTATTCTTCTTTTCAAGATTGCCTCAAATGTACTGAATTAGAAGAACTACAAACTGCATATGATTCATTGTATGAAGAAATGAAGAAATTAGGAAGCAAGTTTACAATTAAGAAGAAACAATGTGATGCAGTAATAATTGCAAATGGTAAACTTGCAGAGAAATTAGACAAAATAAAAGAAGAAAATGATATGCTGAAAAAGGAGAACGAATCATTAAATGAATCATTAGTTAAGTTCTCTAATCCAGGAGAAAGTGTTAAAATGTTTCTGAATATGACCTCCCAAACACATAAAAGAGGTCTTGGATATCATACATTTGAGCAAGGAGAAAGTAGCAAATCAAATGTGCAAATACTTGAGAAATATCAAACTAAAACTGCATCTATATACAGGCCACAAAAGAAAAATTTTAAGTGGATTAGAAGACCAACTAATGAACCATTGCATACTTGGAGGCCTACTCCAAGATTACCTATGGCTTGTAATTTCTGCAATAGATTGGGTCATAAAACTTACAAATGTAATTTTAAGAAATTATATGACCATGGTGCAAAATTAGTTTGGGTTCCAAGGAACACAAGATTTGGGCTTTCCAAGTTAGAACAACAAAGATTAATTTATATTACTAACCCAAATGGACCCATAAAATGGGTACCAAGGAGATAAGATTTACTTGCTTATTTCTTTCAGACATGTTTTAAGGCAAAGGCAAATAATGAATGGTTCATGGATAGCGGTTGCTCAAGGCATATGACCGGTGAAAGAAGCTTATTTCATAAACTTAAGCCTTGCAACGATGGAATGGTTGCCTTTGGCAATAATGAAAAAGGTAAAATTAAAGGTAAAGGAAATATACGTAGTATTTCAAATGCATGCATGGAAGATGTTTTGTTTGTTGAAGGACTCAAACACAATTTAATGAGCATTAGCCAATTATGTGATAAAGGATACAAAGTTGTGTTTGAATCATCTATATGTAATGTACTTGATGGAGAGCATATCATGTTTAGTGGTAAAAGACATGGAAATGTATATTTGGTTTCACTTGATGAATTAAATGGTTAATGTCTAATGGCCATTGATAATGATCCATGGGTTTGGCATAAAAGGCTTGGACATATAAACATGGGAAACATAAAGACCCTATGGAAAAAGAGTTTGATAGAAGGATTACCAAGATTGAAATATGACAAGGACAAGATTTGTAAGGCATGTCAATTATCAAAACAACCCAAGATGCCTTTCTCTACCAAAAAGGAAATTTCCACCACCAAGCCACTTGAATTGCTACACATGGATCTATACGGGTCATCCGACATTCTAACCATTGGTGGAAAGAAATATGTATTTGTCATAGTTGATGATTTTTCAAGATTCACATGGATAATTCTCTTAGCTAGTAAAGATGAAGCCTTCTCTATGTTTGCAACTTTTGTAAATTTGGTGCAAAATGAAAAACAAAGTACTATTGTGACCATAAGAAGCGATCATGGTGGCGAATTCGAAAACAAACGATTCATGGAATTTTGCAATGAAAAAGGAATTCACCACACATTTTCTGTACCAAGAACTCCACAACAAAATGGAGTAGTAGAAAGGAAAAATAGAACTATACAAGAGATGGCTAGAACTATGCTAAATGAGAGCAATCTATCCAAGAAATTTTGGGGTGAAGCTGTAAGTACAGCTTGTCATGTATTGAACCGTGTCACCATTCGAGCAATCTTGAAAAAGACCCCATATGAACTATGGAAAGGAAGGAAACCAAATATTTCTTATTTTCATGCTTTTGGATGTACCTATTATGTTTTGAACAATGGAAAAACTAACTTGGGAAAGTTAGATGCTAAAAGTGATGAGGCTATATTCCTTGGATATTCATCAAATAGCAAAGCATATAGAGTTTTCAATAAACGAAACCAAGTTGTTGAAGAATCCATACACGTTGTATTTGATGAAATTAACCAAACTCCGAGAAAGGAGGATGAACTAAGTGATGCAGATGAGACAAAAGGCAAAGAACAACCAAAGGAACTCGAGCTCAAGCCAGAAAATCTCATGGAGGAAGAGGTAAGTGAAGGTAATGATTCTTACAAACCTCCAACTGATTTAAAGTTCAAAAATGCCCATCCAATTGAGCAAGTTATTGGAAATGTATATGAAGGAGTGAAAACTAGAAGATCAAAACAAAACGTTTATGGTCAATATGCCTTTGTATCTAAAATTGAACCAAATACCATTGAACAAGCTCTCAATGATGAAAATTGGGTTATTGCAATGAAAGAAGAGCTAAACCAATTTGAAAAGAACAATGTATGGCATTTAGTTCCTAGACCAAATAATCACACTATCATTGGTACCAAATGGGTATTTAGGAACAAATTAGATGAAAGCGGACTTGTGATTAGAAACAAGGCCAGATTAGTAGCCAAAGGGTATTCTCAAGAAGAAGGAATCGATTTTGAAGAATCATATGCACCCGTGGCTAGATTAGAAGCCATACGTATTCTACTAGCATTCGCTTCTTATATGAATTTCAAATTGTTCCAAATGGATGTAAAAAGCGCATTTTTGAATGGCTATTTGAATGAAGAAGTATATGTTGAACAACCCCCTGGTTTTGAAGAAATGAATCAATCAAAGTATGTTTATAAATTGACCAAAGCGCTATATGGATTAAAGCAAGCTCCAAGAGCTTGGTATGAAAGGTTGAACAAATTTTTGATTGATCATGAGTTTCTAAGAGGGAAAGTAGATACTACTTTGTTCATCAAATACAAAAACAAAGATATTTTAATTGTACAGATTTATGTAGATGACATAATTTTTGGTGCTACTGACGAAAATCTTTGTCAAAAATTTTCTAAGATTATGCAGAGCGAATTCGAAATGAGCATGATGGGAGAATTAAATTTCTTCCTTGGACTGCAAATTAAGCAACAAAGTGAATGGATATTTTTGAACCAGTCCAAGTACGTCAAGGAAATGCTCAAGAAATTTGGAATGCAGAATAGCAAAGGGGCAAACACTCCAATGAGCTCTACAATCAAGATCGACACGGACGAAAACGGTAAAAGTATCGATCAAAAGCTTTATAGAAGCATGATAGGATCCTTGTTATATTTAACTGCTTCTAGACCCGATATTCTATTCAGTGTTTGTATGTGCTCTAGATTTCAAGCATGCCTAAAAGAATCACATCTACTTGCTGTAACAAGAATTTTTAAATATTTGATAAAAACTGCCAATCTTGGACTATGGTATCCAAAGGGGACAACCTTTGATCTAATCGGGTATTCGGATGCAGATTTTGCCGGATATAAAGTAGATAGAAAGAGTACTAGTGGAACTTGTCAGTTTCTTGGACATATGTTAGTTTCATGGTACTCAAGAAAACAAACAAGTGTGGGTCTATCTACTGCGGAAGCCGAATACATAGCCGCCGGTAGTTGTTGTGCTCAATTGCTTTGGATGAAACAGCAATTGAAAGATTATGGTATTGATTATGTTGATATTCCTATTAGATGTGATAATACAAGTGCAATTTGTCTAACTGAAAATCCTGTACTGCATTCAAGAACCAAGCATATTGATGTGAGACATCATTTTATTCGTGAACATGTTGAAAATCATGATGTATGTTTAGAATATGTGAAAACTGAGGACCAAATTGCTGATATCTTTACCAAACCATTAGCCAAAGAATCATTCTATAAAATTAGGAATGATATGGGAATGATAGAGCTAAATTAGGAAATATCAAACAAGAAACTAAAATCTGAAAAGGTCAAGTCGATGAGTCAAGTCGACTCCATGGGAGCCAAGTCGACTCCGCCAAGTCGACTTGGGAAAGTGAAGTCGACTCTGCTTCTATAGCCAAGTCGACTCCACAGGGTCGAAGTCGACTTCGCCTAGGGCAAGTCGACTCCGTGCGCGCGACCGTCCGTCTTCTCTCCCTCTTCCCTTTTCTTCTCCTCTCCCTTCCTCTTTCTCCATTTCCCGCCAATCTTTTTCCTTTCCTCCTCTCCGGTGATTTCTCTTTCCAGCAAATTTCTTCGTCCCGGCAAGCTTCTATCTTTTCCGGCCGACTACCTCTTTCTCCTCCTCGCCATTTCCGGCGTTCCTCACCGACAGCCCTCTCTCCAGGCAACCATCTCTCTCTCTCTATTTTTTCTGTTTCCAATGGCACCTAAAGCTAGACTTCCAAAGCTAGCGGTCAAAAAGCCAACCCAAAGGCCTGTGCCCAAACCTTCCCAATCTACCACTGAAGAAGATGTCCCTAGAAGACAGAGGACATCGGCAAAAAGGACTCGAGAAGAACCCTCTACATCGACGGGTAGACGGGTTCACTTCCAAACCACCACTCAATCAACCGATCGAGCTCCAAGGTCTGAAAGCCAACCTGAAAGCTCATACTCCTCAAGAATTCCAATCAAGAAGGGGCAAGTCTTGAAAATGCCCACAAACTACTTCAAGACTGAGTTGCAACATAGCCGCTTCTACAAACACTTCTATGAGCGAAAGGTATTCATTCCTAAGATCATAGACTTCAAATTTCTGAGCGACTATGAGTTCGATATAGAAGAGCTGCTAGACTTCCAAGGATGGACACAACTATTCAAATCCGACGAAAGGATCTATCCTGATCTCACAAGACTCTTCTATTATCTATGGGATGACACCAAGTTTTGCTCCTACGTCAAGGGAAGTGAGATGTATCTGGGCTCGATGAATAATCCAAATCAAAACGAAGCCATAAGGAGAATTGGGAGCATTCTCGAAGTGCCCTATGAGGAAGAAAGGCTTCCCCAAGATCTGACGATGGACAAGGTTTACAATGAGTTGACAAAAAGCAACAAGTACCATGCAGGCACCAAATTCCTGCATTACATGGATCTTCCTCCCAGACTCAGGGTCATCCATCTGCTAATTTCCCATTGTATCTTGCCAAAAGGAGGCGGAAGAAATCAACTCAATTCACAGGAAGCAATGATCTTATGGAAACTTGTCAATAAGGTAAAGATCAGTCTTCCTAGACTCTTCCTCGAAGCCTTGGCAAGTAAAAAGGATAACCCACGAGGCGTGCTACCCTACGGTTCCTGGATCACAAAGATCCTTGAACGATTTGAGGTTGACATAGATGGGGAACCATTTAAAGTTCCCAAGACGACTAACGCCATCAACAAGGCTTTGCTCCAACGTATGAAGATCAATCTGGAGCAATTCAACGATGATCGAATAAGGGAGAAGCTAGGCGAGCCAGTCCGAGAACCAGAGGACGACGCACAAGCTGAGGGGGAGCAAGCTCCCGTGGCATCGCCTGCACAACCTGCATCTCCCATGTCGCACGGATCTCATTCTCCTCACGGATCCGTTGCACCCGATAGAGCGCCTCCTACTTCATCACAAGAGGTGACTCTCCAGAGCATAAAGGCAGAAATCTCAGCTCTACGGGAAGAAATGGGTTACCAAGAAGATCGAATGACGAGTCTTGTGACCGAGGTGTTGATGGCGATCAACGACATGCATTCCCGACAGGATCGAATCGATCGGGAATTGCGTACCATCCGATATCATCTCGCCTCAGGCCGTCACAAGAAGCGACCTATGCCTGAACTTGATCCCTTCGAATCGGGTTCAGTTCATCGCGAGCCTTCTCCCGCACCCGTTTCCTCCTTCTACTCATCAGCTCATGTCCGTCCCATCAAACAAACTCAGTCTGTCTATCCCATTTCCCAATTTCAATTCACCAAGTCTTTGGTAATTGAATCATTTTTTAAAGATTGACAAAAAGGGGGAGATAGAATAGCAATTGAGTAGAATTTTTTTTATTTTGGGTTGGGTAGTTTGTATTTAGGAGTTTCATTCCTTTTGCTTTACATAGTAAATTGAAAACATGAATGATATGAAACTTGCTTATGATTGAAATGTGCTTATATGAATTGGAATGATTGCTTATACTCTGTTTTTCGAAGACTATTTAAATGCATCCATCTTGAAAGGTATAAGCTCAATTTAGTTTTTTCAATCATCAAAAAGGGGGAGATTGTTGGAAACAATACTTCAAAACAAAATAAAATTGACCAAAGATTAAGTTTTGATGATTAACAACAACTAACTTGAGTATATTTAAAGGACTAACGAGTTTGCCATTTATTTTAAGGAACTTAAGTAAGCCAAGTCGATCCCCAAGTCGACTTGGACTTCGACTTAGGGTGAAGTCGATCCCAAAGTCGACTTAACTATCGACTTGAGAAAGAACCTCAAAGGCAAAATTAACTTGCAGGTGAAGTCGCAAACCAAGTCGACTCCACATGCGACTTGGGAAGCCAAGTCGCAAACGAAGTCGACCTCGCTATCGACTTCAAACATAAAAAACTGTCCAGAGCTGAATTTTGGGGCATGAAGCAGCCCAAGTCGACTCCAGGTGCGACTTGGGTGAAGTCGCAGACAAAGTCGACTTCATCCGCGACTTGAGAAGTTCAGACTTCAAAGATGTAGTTTCAAAGCCTATTCAAGGTATCTCTCACTCAAGATCAAAGCAAAGCTTCAAGAATGGAGATCAAATCAAGTCTATCAAGTCTTAAAGACCAATTGAGTCAAATACAAAGCAAGGCGCATGATTCAAAACTCAGGCTCTCCTAAGAATCATCAAGGAAACAAGCCAAGCAAGATAGAGGAAGAACAAATCGTATTTTGCAAAAACCAAGTCAAGTCGCAACCCAAGTCGACTCCATGATCGACTTGAGTTGAAGTCGGAAGCCAAAGTCGACTCAAGACTCAGACTTGGAACTTGACAAGGTGAAGTCGCACCTGAAGTCGACTTCACCTGCGACTTGGGTCAAGTTGATGACCAAGTCGACCCTGACTGAAACTTGAAGTTGCGACGGTGAAGCGAAGTCGCACCCAAAGTCGACTCCATCTGCGACTTGGGCGAAGTCGCATCCGAAGTCGACTCCACATGCGACTTGGGTCGCAACGGTCGGAATTTATTCGAACGTTGGCGTATTAAATGCGCGCCACCTACCCTCTAACGTTCGGATTCCCTCCAAAATTATAAATAGCATTCATGGTGGACGAGGGAAGTAGCTGAAAATCATTAAGAGTGCATAACTACCATCTACAAGAGATTTAAAGAGATCAAGCTAACCAAAGAGGAAGAACTTTGCTTCAAACTGCAAGAGCTCAACTACTGATCATACAAAGCCACTTCAACAAGTTCTTCTCTGCGCCAAACTGCTTCTACACATCTGTAAAGTGTAGTTTTCTTATTGTTTCTGTTATATGTGTTAAACTTGATTTAGTTTGAGGAACTAAGATCAAGTGTAAGCAAAGTAGTGTGTGATTGGAGTGTGACTCATCACCTACTTGTGTTGTGTTTTGTTGATGCCACCTAGAGCTGGAATCTAGAAGAGAGCAGTGGCTCTAATTGTATTAAGAGAATACAATAGTGGAACCCAAGTCACAAGGAGTGTGAGCTTGGAAGAGTGGAGTAGGGAGGTTGCCCGAACCACTATAAAAATCCTGTGTGCTTGATTTATACTTCTGCTATTTACATTGCTTTCCATTTCGTTTCTCCATTAAGGGGACTGGATTAATCCGGGGATAAGCTTCTGTTTAAGATATAATTTTTAAATACCCAATTCACCCCTCCCCTGTTGGGTTTTGCCATCAACTCGGGACCAACACATATCTGTAGCCATGATGAGTTGCTTCATACGAAGCTTCCAATAACTGAAATTGTTCCCATTAAACAATAGTGGCCTGGTAAACGATTGGCCTTCAGCAAAAGCGGGAACGGAGGTCGTTTGGGATGCCATATGATTGGATCTCTTTGATTCAACTCAAAGACCCGCTCTGATACCACTTGTTGGCCCCGAGTTAATGGCAAAACCCAAGAGGGGAGGGGTGAATTGGGTTCTTAAAAATTTCTTTAGTAACTTAAAAACTTAACCCCTTGAAAGTTTAGTCCCCTTGATAGAAGAAATGAAGTTGAAAGCAATTATAATGTAGAGAGCAGAAATATAAATCAAACACACAAGATTTTTATAGTGGTTCGGGCAACCTCCCTACTCCACTCTTCCAAGCTCACACTCCTTGTGACTTGGGTTCCACTACTGTATTCTTCAAATACAATTAGAGTCACTGCTCTTTTCTAGATTCCAGCTCTAGGGGGCTTCAACACAACACAGCACAAGTAGGTGATGAGTTCCACTCCAATCACACACTACTTTCCTTATACTTGATCCTAGCTCCTCAAACTAGATCAAGTTCAATACAATCAAAATGAAAAAACAAAAGAGGTTTACACTTTACAGATGTGTAGAAGCAATTTGGCGCAGAGAAGAACTCGTAGTGTAGGCTTTGAAGATTCAGAAGTTAAGCTCTTGAAGTTTGAAGCGAAGTTCTTCTTCTTTGGATTGACTTGATCTCTTTAATGCTCTTGAAGGTAGGAGTTATGCACACTTAATGATTTCAGCTGCTTCCCTCGTCCACCATGAATTCCTTTTATAATTTTGGAGGGAATCCGAATGTTAGAAGGTAGGTGGAGCGCATTTAATGCGCCAACGGTCGAAAATTATCCGACCGTTGCGACCCAAGTCGCAGGCGGAGTCGACTTCGGATGCGACTTCACCCAAGTCGCAGATGGAGTCAACTTCGGGTGCAACTTCGCTTCTCCGTAGCGACTTCAAGTTCCAGGTTGGGTCGACTTGGGTATCGACTTGACCCAAGTCGCAGGTGAAGTCGACTTCGGGTGCGACTTCATCTCAGCAGCTTGCTCGAAATCTTTCAGAGATTCTTTCTTTGCTTGAATTTCTTCATGTTGGTTGTCCTTCTTATATTTTTCATTATTTGTACTCTAGTAAAGTTATCCTTGCTTGAAGTTCTTCAACTTCATATCTTGAAATCTTGGATACTTGGATTATTTTGTCTTCCCTTTAACTTGCTTGACTTCTTTCCTTCATTAATATCTTGTAGACCTTGTAAAGCTTCTTGGATTATTTTGAACTTTGTGAATCTTTGGAGAACTTGAGTCTTGCATGGTAGATTCATGCACCTTGCTTACTTTTGAGTCATATTGATCTTCATCTTGAAACACACTTGAAGCTTTGTCTTCTGAAAAGTTCCCTCTGCCCGATCGAAGTCGAAGTCAGAGTCGACTTCATTTACGACTTCACCTCAAGTCGCAAGTGGAGTCGACTTGGGGTGCGACTTCAGTACTTCGGGTTCTGAATTTGACTCTGGAGAGAACTTTCCGTCTGAAGTCGATGCTGGAGTCGACTTCGTCTGCGACTTGGCTTCCCAAGTCGCAAGTGGAGTCGACTTGGCCTGCGACTTCACTTGCTCTTCTCCCATTTTCAACTCTGGACGGTTTTGGCTCTTTGAAGTCGATCTTAGAGTCGACTTGGGGAACGACTTGGCCTTCTATGCGTTATGTTCTTCAAATGTATATCCCTTAAACATATCCACAAACTTGTTAGTAGCCAAGACTTACTCAAATTGATTTGTTAATCATCAAAACATAGATTTAGCTTGTTTTCCACATATTTCCAACACATATTTGGCTAATACCAATCACTTTTATCCTCATTTGGTTGAACTTGTTTCAAGGTCTAACCATTCCATTTATTTTTACATTATTATTTAAAGGTTAATTTTCCAAATCCTACTTAGGATTTGTAACACTTAGCTAAATCCAACATCTTGGATTTTAGCATTTTATACTTAGAATATATTTCCTATAATTGACATATTATTTGAGAAAATCTCTCAAGATATTTTCTTAAGGGTAAGGGCTTATAATTTGGGTCTAAAATTTTTATAATTTTTGTAATTTCCCTCAAACAGCCCTATATATTACATTTTACCCTCATCTATATTTTCTAAAATCACATGTTAGGTACTTAATCACTTACTTAGTGATCATAAATTTGTACCTTTTTTGTAAACCTTGATTACACATTATAATGAAAATAAATTCCATTTAAAAGTTTTGGAACTTATTATTAAATTCCAAAACAGCCTTTGTTTTCTTATTTTCACTAAGTTTCATCTTCTTATTTACCCATTAATTCCATATACATATCATAACATCAATTATTAATCATTATTGCTATCCTTAATACTTTATTACACTCCTGAATAACATATATATCAATTCAGGTTATTTCCACTTAGGTTTCATATTTCTTTTTGATTATTTCTCAAACTGTCCACATTTGCTGAAATCAGGCATACTGATTTCTTTAAATTTTAATTTATAATAAAATAAATGTATTTAACTCTGAAATTTCTATCATACATCAGTAACTACATTTATTAACCCTCATAAAAATTTCAGAAAGAAATATTAATATTATATATTTATTTTGGTATTTTTACTGTGCTGGACAGTGTTGTGAAATTAAGGACAGCCCTAATCACATTAATTTTAATCAATATTTATGTAATCCAAAAATAATTTTTGAATTTTTCGAGTGATAATTATGATGTCTTATATATCATATTAAAATTTCAGGTAGAAAATCCATCTACAAAAAATAGTAAAAATTATTTACTACAGCTGATCCTGTCACCTGTTTTACACTGTTTAAGTTAATCTTCTCGGATTTGTAATTTACAACCTGCTTAATATTTTATGCTGGAAATTTGGTAGTACCTTAATGATAATATAATGAGCTTGTATACAAATTTTCATGGCAAAAATATTTTGTTTACTATCTCGTTCATATTTTTGTTTCTAACATCACATAACCTCCAGATTTGAAGCAATAAATCAAAATTAACTTAGACTTATCAAATTAATCATGAAAATATCCCTAAATTAGTTTAATGTTGAATTAGTTTAATGGAATTAATCCTTACCCATATTTTCATTATTCATAAATCATGTTTTAAACATGATTATAAAAATCTGTTTGGAACGATACATCCATTCCAGAATTAAATTCAATTAGAAATGAAAGAAAAGGATTAAACAGCACCTGGACTTGTTGAAACATTCAGCAATGTATCTCCATATCTTTCAGCGACATACAACATCTGCCCCTTTTTAAAATGCCCAGCAGCTGCCCCCTTTTATATTTGCCTTGAGGCGGTTTACTAAGGTTAATTATTAACCTAACTTGAGCTGCAGTTTAACACATTACAGGTGTTGTATTTTTATAAATTCATCAATTACATGCATTTACCCTACGTGCATGCTCCTGGATTTTTCATAATAATTTTTTTTCTGTGCATAAGATTTCATGCTCCGCACCAGCGCTGTTCACGTTTTCTTCCTTTTCTTTAAGGGAAAATTCCATCATTAATTAATTAATTAATTCATAACTGTCTACATACACACCTATATATTATGTAAATTTTTCTTATTAATATATATACAATTGCTCACAAAATGCACTTTTCGGAATTTTGAAAAAAAAATTATTTTATTTTAATTAATTAATTCATATTTGGACATAAAATCTCTTTTTAAAATTTTAGAAATATTTTTTCTAAAATTTTACTCCTTAATTAAATTAGGCATACTAAAATAGGCTTATACATAAAATTTCACCTCAATTGGAGCGAAGTACATATTTTAAATAATTAAAATCATATTTTGAAATAAGATTTCATTTTAAAAACTTGTAGACATGTTTTTTAAAATTTAATCCATTCATTATGTAGGGTATGTTAAAATAGGCTTGCTCCAAATGTTTCATCTCAAACAACCTTATGTACATTAAGATATTAATTAATTAAACAATTATATAAAAATAACAAAATATCAATGTCAACTCCTATACGTGCGTGGTTGTGCATGAATTGTTCTTGGGCACGTTTTCTGATGCACTCAAGTTACGCAATTTAGTCAACTACTTTTCATAATCTGATCCGTCTAGATTAGAGAGCACATAATTTAGTACTTTCTATTAAATTCTTATGTCATTCTGAGTTATGCATGCTTAGATCTAATGAAAACAGTGAGGATGAATATAAGCCCTTAATTGGAGCCCCTAATTAGCCAAAAAAATTTCATTTATTTTTATTTTTCCATAAGGTCCGTGAATTTAAACAATCTCACTTAGTATAGTTCGGAATTTTGAAATTCCTTCCCGAAATATTTGTAAATATTCATTTTCATAGCTAATCTTTGTGGGATCATAAATTACCCTCCATTTTCATATAAATTCTAATTAAGTCCCCTTTTTGTCTCTACTCTTGCCAAAATTTACCTAATCAATCATGTTTTCTAAATTTATATTTTAATCTCACTTTTGTAAAATTGCAATTTGGTCTTTTCGTGATTATTGCTAATCCCACTTCACTTAATCATTTTTTCACTAATTTTCATTTCCCATATGGGTTACACCTGAGCCCTTCATTATATGAAATTTTCGATTTTATCCTTAGACGATTTCAAGCTATATTTATTAAGCTTAAAATTCGGGGTTTCACAAATTTGTTTTGATGAGATTGTGGAAATTATTTCTAATGTATTTAAGGATGGTCATTCCTTCGTTAAATATGTGTTGAAACGATGTTTCTGTTACCATATCGCATTGTGAAATCTCTTTGATAAATGTTATGGAAAATGATATGATTCTAATTTTCTAAATGCAAAATCATGCTAGCATGCTAAAGATGGTTTTATGTAAGTTCATGTGCACAAAGTACTAGGTCCACCTGAAAGGTATAAGCGGACCGATTGTTCCCTTTTGGTGTGGCCAAGTCGCTAAAATAGGCCCAAGGCCGGCGGCGCCCTCTCTGAGATAGGAGAAGACAAGGACGGATGGTTGCCTAGCTAGCTTCCATCTTATGAAGGAGATGTTCACGGTTTTACATTGCATTATGCATGTCGTACCCGTGATGGGTACAGAAACTATGTTTTCAAGATATAACTTTTCAAAAGGTATAAATTGTTTTCCAAGATATTTTTAAATGCAAAATGTTGCCTGAAATGATTTTCCTGTGAAATATAAATAGCTTGCTTATTGAGTTTCGACTCACCATTTCATTTTCCGAACCCAAAGACAGGTGAAAGAAAGGACTTGGCAAGGGAGCAAGAGCAGACCATTAATGAAATGGAAAAACATTAGTTGTCTTATGTTATGAAAAACTTATGTTGAATGGTTGTAAGCTACTTAGATGTTTTTAAGTTGATAACTATAGGTGATACATGCTGTGACATCTGATTTATGTGAAAATTGAAATGTTTCTTGATAATCATGCCTAGTTATGTAATGGTTGGATGGAAATGACCTAGATATGCATGAAATGAGAAATATAAAGAAATAAACTCTTATGAGAATATATTTAATTGGGATAAATATCCGTTAAAACCCGTCGTGTGACAGGGCAACAATCCTCATTACGTTTACCAATCAATAACGATCCCGAGGTAAGGCTCAAGATGTGACACTCGAGTTTGGGGCGCCACAAAGCTTGGTATCAGAGCATGGATTGGTAAATAGGCGTGGAGAATTTCTAAATATAGAAAATGGGAAGAATATGATGAAATAGACATGATTAGATGATGAATAAATATGTTTTTAACATGATGAAATGCATGATACATGATGATAAATTGTTTTGCAATACAATTAAATTGCTACGTTTGTACAGATGGTGGATAGGGGAAATAGAATGATGAGTGCAGAAGAACAGCAAAGGGAGAGAGAGGAGGAGGAAAGGAGACGTAGAAGGGAGGAGAATATGGATAGGTGGTGGGGACCATAGTGAGACACAACACAGTTCCTAGTAGTCCCCCCATGATTTTCACCTAGACAGGTGATGTAGGACACAAATGTATGCATTAAATATTTACATGTGATGAATATGTGAATTTATTAAATTTTGAATGATTTTGTGATTTTGTTAAATTATTGTAATTTGGCTAAGGATTAGCAATAATGAGTCGAGTAATGGTTATGAGCGGATATGGGATAATGGGATTAAAGTAAATTGTTTGTTATTGAAATACATCAATATATCATGGATAATTAATTTAAATAATTTGATATGAATTATGAGGATTTAAAGGATAATTATCAAGTTAAGTGGAAAAAACGCTAGAAAATTCATAACTCAACGCCTGTAAGGCGGATTCAAGTGAAATTTGAAAGGAAAGTTGATGATGCTAGATTTGATCTTATGGGATTATTGGGTTATGAAAATATTTGATGAAATTAGTGTGATGATTTATTGAACATATTTCAAATCCAACCGTTAACTTCAAACGGCTATAACTTGAGCTAGGAAAATCAAATTGAGATGAAATTTGAAACGGTTGAATGAAATTATGATATTAAAATTTTGGAAGGTTTAGATTAAGCATATTATGTTGGAAAAATACCTGAATTGGAAAAGGTGCATATAGTTGACTTTTACACCTCAAAAGTTCCATGCATTAAAGGCTTAGAGTACATGGATTAAATGCAGATTTTAATAGAAAAATAGGTGTCCAATGCAGCATAATTTCAGGGTATTTTATGCATTATTGTAAAATGCAAAAAACCATGCATTATCCCTGCTCAAAAGTGCATATTTAAGAGCCTATGTGAGAGCTCAACTGAGCATAGGAGAGGTGGAAATGCATGGACGTCCCCCACTAGCTGCTGCCGGATTTTTTTTATTTTATAATTTATGCTCATAAATAGCTGACATGTAGGGACATTTAAATGTGCATTTTTTCATGTGAAAATCCCAGCAAAAAAATCGTTAATGCAGCTGCTCATTGAAGGATGCAAAAGTGGACAGCATGGTGTCATGCATATGGACGTGCAAGGTGTTGCTGCTGCAATTTTTGTTGATTTTTTTATGCCAAATTAATGGTTAAACTAAATTCTAATTAAGTGTATAAATTACCCTCAAATTAAGGTTACTAAAAATAGGAAAAAATCTGAAAATGAGGCAGCAAGGTGGACGTGAGTGAGTGGACAACAAGTGATGCTCATTTTGAGCAGAATTTTTGCTTTTAAAAAATATTGTAAAAATATTTTACATGGCCGTAAATTACACATAACATTAAGGGATAAATATGCATTGAATAACTGCGGAAAACAAGCTCCAAGTGGGGTCCACAAGCTGGAGCAATCCAGCCTTATAAAAGGGGTGAACGGCCAAGTGAATGGGAGATGTTGAGAAAATTTTCTAAGTGCCAAAACCCATTCTCCACACCACAGCAACCCACATCCAAGCTTAGGCCAGCAAGGAGGAAGAAAAAGGGAGGAAAAAAGATGGAAAAAGAAAGGAAAAAAAGGAGAAAATAAGCACAAGTGTTTAGGGTTTAAGCTTCATCAAACAAGTAAGTATATTGGATGAGTTGAGCTTTTGATTTTAAGTTTTAAACTCCAAAGTTTTGGATATGAATTTGTTGCATGAAGTTTCCTTAAATAGTGGTTCAACATTCCCTTTGATCAAGTATTGTATGGGTATTAAGATTTACCTATGAATTTCAATGATTTATGGGGTTGAAGTGGAGATTAGAGCGGATTATGAGTTGAAAACTCAACATGATAAAACCTAAATTCAAGTGATAAGTTGCTGTATTGGATTGGTGTTATGTTTAGGCTATGAATCATGTTTTATTGAATTATTTAAGTGGATTTAAGCTTAAGATATGAATTTCAGAAAGAACGGAACTCAAAGTGATGTATATGACCCGATTCTTCCATTTTTATGCTAAAAATGGTATGGAAATGGGATTACATGATTTATGGAAGTTATGTAGGGTAAAATACCCTATGGTTAGGGTACTTTTGTTTCCCAAAAGTATTTGGGAAGATAAGTCCCAAATCTGATTTTATGAATTTTAAGAAACAATGTCCAAATGAGGTGAAAACGGGACCCGAAATGGGAAAGTAAGTTGCTGTTTTGAGAAGTGTTTATTTATGGATGCTAAATATGTGTTAATAACCTATATTTGGGCTAGTAAATGTTGGATTAATTACTGGAAATTCGGAATTATAAAACTGTTTAGGGTTAAGTATCAAAAGACACGTTGAACGTTTGAAAAATGGGTTCCAAAGTTGCTGTTTTGGAAACCTATGATTAGTGGATTAAAATTCAATAAAAATATCCTAAATAAAGTGGTAATTGAGGATGATTATCATTCTGAAATATGGACAAATTTTCTGACTTGGAAAATTTTATGAAATGCATTACATATGTGTTGCCAAATGGGCATATGTGAAAGGATAGACATGCGTAGGTGATAAATGACTTATGTAATTTTATTTTGTGCAAAAAATGCATGAAAATATGATAAATTTCATGAATATACATCTTCTTAGATTGCATGATATTAATTTCAAATTTTGAAATTAATTAATGAGGCTTAAGGCGACGTGTGCTCAAAATGAGCACCAATGTGTAAATTTTGGAAAAATAAGTGACAAATGATGTATGGAAGGTAATCAACCTTTAAATGATACTTATTGGATGATTATTATGTAATTGAAAGGTTACCCTACTTATGGGATTGAATATGTTATTAATAGTCGATGAAATGTGCAAATATGAGCTACTTATGCCTAACGACTTGAGAAGTCAAATGGATGATGTATGTTAATAAAAAATGGGTTGGAAAACTAAGTGGGATGCAAGTAAAAGGAATATATGAAATGTTATATTATTCTCATGTAGGCAAGGGCAAAGAAAATGTAGACTTGGAAAGCTAAAGAAATGTAGGTAATCAAGCAAATTTTCCAAATGACTTTTGTTTTTTAAATTGTTTACATAAATGCAATTTTTGCTCTAATTTGTTTTGATGAGATTGTGGAAATTATTTCTAATGTATTTAAGGATAGGGATTCCTTCGTTAAATATGTGTTGAAATGATGTTTCTGTTTACCATATGGCATTGTGAAATCTCTTTGATAAATGATATGATTCTAAGTTTCTGAATGCAAAATCATGCTAGCATGTTAAAGATGTTTTTATGAAAGTTCATGCGCACAAAGTACTAGGTCCACCTAAAAGGTATAAGCGGATCGATTGTCCCCCTTTGGTGTGTCCAGGTCGCTAAAATTGGCCCAAGGCTGGCGGTGCCCTCTCTGAGATGGGAGAAGACAAGGACGGATGGTTGGCTAGCTAGCTTCCATCCTATGAAGGAGATGTTCACGGTTTTACATTACATTATGCACGTCGTACCCGTGATGGGTACAGAAATTATGTTTTCAAGATATACCATTTCAAAAGGTATAAATTGCTTTCTAAGATATTTTTAAATGCAAAATTTTGCCTGAAATGATTTGCCTATGAAATATAAATAGCTTGCTTAGTGAGTTTCGACTCACGATTTCATTTTCCAAACCCAAAGACAGGTGAAAGAAAGGACTTGGCAAGGGAGCAAGAGCAGACCATTAAGGAAATGGAAAAACATTTGTTATCTTATGTTATGAAAAACTTATGTTGAATGGTTGTAAGTTACTTTGATGTTTTTAAATTGACAACTATGGGTGATACATGTTGTGACATCTGATTTATGTGAAAATTGAAATGTTTCTTGATAATCATGCCTAGTTATGTAATGGTTGGATGGAAATGACTTAGATATGCATGAAATGAGATATATAAAGAAATAAACTCTTATGAGAATATATTTAATTGGGATAAATATCCGTTAAAACTTGCCATGTGATGGGGCAACAATCCTGATTACGTTTACCAATCAATAACGATCCCGAGGTAAGGCTCAGAATGTGATGCTCGGGTTTGGGGCGCCACAGAGCTTGGTATCAGAGCATGGATTGGTAAATAGGCGTGGAGAATTTCTAAATATAGAAAATTGGAAGAATATGATGAGATCGACATGATTATATGATGAATAGATATGTTTTTAACATGATGAAATGCATGATACATGATGATAAATTGTTTTGCAATGCAATTAAATTGCTATGTTTGTACAGATGGCGGATAGGGGAAAGAAAATGATGAGTGTAGAAGAACTGCAATGGGGGAGAGAGGAGGAGGAAAGGAGACATAGAAGGGAGGAGAATAGGGATAGGTGGTGGGGATCACAGTGAGACACAACACAGTTCCCAGCAGTCCCCCAAGGATTTTAACCTAGACTCACTCGTTCCACCCTCAAGGAAGCTATCATGTCTCCCCCGGTCAGCACAGACAAAGTTTAGGAGGGTCCTCGAGTTATGAATCTAGAGCACAAGTTCTTCTAGGAACTTATCTTGGTATCCCATGGTCTCCCCGTTTTCCTACAGATAATATGGTTCCACAAGACCTTTAAGACTTTTGGAAAAAGATTCCGGCACCCACAACACCTGACTCTGGCCCGTGGTATAGGTTTGTTGATGGGTGTCCAGTTCCGCTATGGGGTAAGTTGGGATAGACTTCACTAGAGGGAAAAAGAAATGACCCTTTTATATTGAAAAATGTCATGCTGAAGGAGTCATTGAAGTACCTGTAGCTCCTTGACCCAATGAGGTTATGCTTCATATATTTGAGAAGACAGGTGAAATTATCCAGCTTGAGAAAATTAATGATGATGATGATCCTACGGAATTCCTCGAACCTGTCGTGGAAGAAGAAGAAGAAACAGAGGAGTATGTAAGTGAGGAAGAGGAGGAAGTAGAGGAGGAAGTAGAGGAGTATGTAAGTGAGGATGAGGAGGAAGACGACGATGATGACGACGACAGTGGAGAGGAGGAGGTCCATGTGGGGTCTGACACTAGCACGATCACTGAGGCACCCTCCTAAGTTCCACCTAGTCGTAGACGATACATAAGGAGAGGCCCAGGCAGACGATGATTGTTCTTGTTTTTTTAAAGTTGTGTATGTATAATTATTGTTTGATGACAATATGGTTTTTATGGTAGACTGACGTGTACATAAGTAAGATACGTGTGTTATGCCACGTGTATATAAGTGTGCTATACCCTCACATGTAGTGACTATGGATGAAATGTTGTGCATATGATGATGATGAATGAATATGTTGATATAACTAAACTTAAGAGTTTTAAATATATGGATGAATGAGCTTGAATGATATGATATGATTGTGATTGAACGAATTGGTTGTGATCATATGATAATGAAATGCATATGAGATGATCTAACATTAGTTGTACATGGAAATGTGTGCTTTCATATACCCAGAATAGCATGATGGTGGAGACAATGTCAAGACTAAGGAAAAATAAAGGAAAAGAGACAGCTACAGAGATTCCAAGACAACATGAAGTTGGCGAGTCTAGTCGGCCTAAGAGAGGAAGACCAGTGATACAAGGACCTAATCAAAGAAATCAACAAAGAAGAACTGATGAAATCCCTAAAAGAAATATAGAAGAGGAAACTGAGTCAAAACATGCTAGAGTCATAGAGGAAATGGTGGTTGCAGCAGTAAAAGAAGCAATGCAGCAAGCCACTAGGGACTAGGTGGCGCAAACTGCCGAGATTATTCAAGGACTATGGGAAAGAACCCAACAAGCTCAGTTGGGTGGTATAGAAAGGGAAAGACCTGCTCCAATGGCGGACCCCATTTCCACACTGACACCATTAGGAGACGAAAATCAGCTAATAGAAGCTGATAGAAGAGCCATCAATGCATTTCTAGCACAATGACCCCCGAAGTTTTCTGGAGAACCCAACCCGGTACAATCAGAGCAATGGATGACGGAGATCAAGAAATTATTAAGGATATCTCCGTGCAATGACCGTCAAAATGTATTGTGTGCTACTCATTTATTAGCAAATGATGCACATGAATGGTGGGAAATAATACTGATTACAATGCCACGACCGGAAGAAGTGTCTTGGAAAACTTTTGTTGAAGAGTTTAACAAAGAATACTTTCCTGTTGGGTTGCAGAGTCAAAAGGTGATAGAGTTTGAAAAAATTTATCAAGGGAGGATGACGGTCACCGAGTACGTCACAAAATTTAATGCTCTGGTCAGATATGTGCCCTGGATCGCAAATGTGCTAGGAAATAAGGCACAGAGATTCCAACAAGGATTGAGGCCATATCTCCGAGAAAGTCTTGCCCCTCTACTGATCAAGGATTATGCTTCAAGCCTCGAGACAGCAAGGGCATTGAAAATTGAGGCTTTAAGAACACAAGAGCTGAGATTGGGCTCAAGAATGTTCAACACGGGTCCTAAGGAAACTAAAACCGGGAAGGAAAAGGCTAGAAAAGTAAATGTGAGAAAGGAAAAAGGAATCCCAAAGAAGAAAAGCTCGCCGCTATGTAGAAAATGTCAAAAGCGACATACAGGCGAGTGTTTAAAGGGTTCGAACCGGTGTTACAAATGTTGACAAGCGGGTTATATCGCCAAGGAGTGCAGGACGGGGGAAACAAAGGTTGTTAAATGTTATATTTGTGATCAGACGGATCACATTGCCCCGAACTGCCCAAATAAGGTGCAGACATCGCAAGGACATGGAAGGCCTACTCAACTCAGAATACCCGGAGCAACAAATAAGCAGGGAACTTCTACAAACCCGGAACACGTGCATGCCTTGACCTGGACGGAATCTCAAGAACAGGAGGAAAAGGTGGTCACAGGTACGGTTTATATTTTAGGGAATTTGAAAGTAGCTTGTTTAATTCAAGTGCTAGCCATTCATTCATAGCATGCCAATATGTGACCACCCATGCACTACCGGTAGAAGAGACTAATCAGATCATTCATGTAGAATCCCCTGGCTATAGGTTAGCAAGTTCTAGCCAAGTATGCAAAGCATGCCCAATTAGGATAGGATCGCTGATTTTAAAAGCCGATTTGATCTTATTACCTATGACTGAATTCGATGTGATATTGGGTATGGACTGGCTAAGCCAATGGGGAGCGACCATGGATTGTAAGAATGAGAAAGTGCAGTTTGAAGCAACTCCAGGAAAAGAGATTGCCATTGGGAAGCTGAGGCAACCTGACAGTTCAAATATATTGATATCATCTATGAAAACAGTCAGGATGATCTGACAAAAATGTCAAGCATATCTGGTGTCAGTGAATGTAGAGAAAGGCACAGAGGTAAAGATTAATTAGATACTGGTGGTTAGGGAATTTCCTGACGTGTTTCCTAAGGAGTTAACCACATTGCCTCCACAACGGGAAATGGATATGACTATAGATGTTATATCGGGTACAACCCCAATATCCAAAACTCCATACAGAATGGCGCCAACCGAAATGAATGAACTAAGGACTCAAATACAGGAGCTGTTGGACAAGAGTTTCATTAGACCAAGTGTCTCACCTTGGGGAGCTTCGGTATTATTTGTGAGAAAAAAGGATGGAAGTTTGAGTTATGTATTGATTACTGGGAGCTAAATAAAGTTACAATAAAGAAGAAGTATCCATTGCCTATGATCGATGATTTATTCGATCAATTGCAAGGAGCTACAACTTTCTCCAAGATTCATTTGTAGTCAGGTTATCATCAATTGAGGATAAGTCCTACCGATGTTCATATGATAACTTTTCGAACGGACATTATGAGTTTTTAGTAATGTCTTTCGGACTTACTAATGCCCCTGCTGTATTCATGGATATGATGAATAGAGTTTTTCGGGACTATCTTGATCAATTTGTAGTTGTATTTATCGATGATGTCCTGATCTACTCAAAAATGGAGGAAGAACATGAAAATCATTTACGAAGGATTTTGGAAAGATTGAGAAAAGAAAAATTATATGCTAAGTTGAAGAAATGTGAGTTTTGGTTGAAACAAATAGGATTTCTTGGGCATATAATATCAGAGAAAGGTATTCAAGTTGATCCTCAGAAGATTGAAGTAGTGTTGAAATGGCTAAGGCCAACGACCATCACGAAAATCAAAAGTTTTCTAGGGTTGACTGACTATTATAGAAGGTTCGTTGAAGGATTTTCACAATTATTAACCCTGTTAACAAGGTTGACTCGTAAAGGAGTTAGGTATGTATGGTATGAAGAATGCGAGCGAAGTTTTCAAGAATTGAAACAACAATTAGTAAAAGCACCCATCCTAACCCTACCAGAAGGAAGTGAAAGGTTTGTGGACTACAGTGATGCGTCAAGAAAGAGACTAGGATGTGTACTGATGCAAAGGGGAAAAGTGATAGCCTATGCGTCGCGACAATTGAAGCCCAATGAGGTAAGCTACCCCACACATGATTTAGAATTAGCAGCTGTGGTGTTTGCCTTGAAAATATGGAAACATTATCTGTATGGTACAAGATGTGAGATTTATATAGATCACAAGAGCCTTAAATACATTTTTACTCAGAAGGAGTTGAACATGAGACAAAGGAGGTAGCTCGAGTTATTGAAGGACTACGATTTGAAAATTTTATACCACCCAAGTAAGGCAAAGTGGTAGCTGATGCATTAAGCAGAAATGTCTAGCGCACTTTATCACCAAGGAGGAAGGTTTGCTTTAGGAGATAAGGCAACTGGAACTGATTGTATGTCCATCAGGAGTCCAAACAAGATTATCACAACTATGCATACAATCGTCACTTTATGAACAAATCAAGACTGTGTAGCAAAAGGATACAGACCTACATGCACATGTCAAGAGGATAAAGAAAAAGGGGTTTTCTGAATTTGCTATTGATGAGCAAGGTATGTATAGATATAAGGGTCGCCTTTGCATACCTAATATAGTTGAGTTAAAGGAACTGATCCTTAAGGAGGCACATTTTTCACCATTCTCTATTCATCCGGGAAGTACTAAAATGTATCAGGATCTCAAGAAAGCATATTGGTGGAATAATATGAAAAGGGAGATTGTTGAATACGTGGCTAAGTGCTTAACTTGCCAATGGGTGAAAGCAGATCACCAAAGAGTGCTTGGAAAATTACAGTCCTTAGAAATTCCTGAATGGAAGTGTGACAACATCACTATGGATTTTATTGAAGGTTTACCCAAGACCTAAGCAGGAAATGATTCCATTTGGGTAATAGTGGACAGATTATCAAAAGTTGCCCACCTCATACCTATAAGAAGGACTTATACAGCAGAAAGGCTAGCCAAGGTGTATTATAAGGAGATCGTACGACTCCATGGAGTGCCGAAGTCGATTGTTTCGGATCGAGATGCGACATTTACGTCAAGATTTTGGAAGAGCCTACATGAAACCTTAGGCACCCAACTTAAGTTTAGTACAACTTTCCATCCTCAAACAGATGGACAAACGGAGCGGGTGAATCAAATCATTGAAGATATGCTCCATATGTGCACCTTTAAATTTGGAGGATCATGGGATGAGTATATATTGATTGCGGAGTTCACATACAACAATAGCTATCAAGCTATTATCCAAATGGCTCCATTTGAAGCATTGTATGGACGGCGATGTCGAACGCCGTTGAACTGGGATGAAGTTGGAGAGAAAAGATTAGCCCCATATTTGTCTCAACAAATGGCAGTCAAGGTACGAACTATTCGCCAGTGTATACTCACAGCCCAAAGTCAGCAAAAGAGTTACATCGATTGTAAAAGAAGGGATTTGAACATCCAAATTGGTGAACATGTGTTCATAATGGTCAAGCCATTCAAAGGAGTTAAAAGATTCGGGAAAAGAGGAAAGCTGAGTCCCAGGTATATTAGACCATTTGAGGTTTTGGAGAAGATAAAAAAATTGGCATATAGAATAGCCTTACCCTCGACGTTGGCCCTAGTCCACAATGTATTTCATATTTCTATGCATAGGAAATATGTTCCGGACCCGACTCATGTGTTAGTGGCTGAAAACCTACCAATTCAAGATTATTTGAATTATGAAGAAAGGCCAGTTAGAATCTTGGATCAAAAGGTACAAAAGCTTCGGAATCAAGGAATTGAGTACGTGAAGGTACAATGGAACTGGTATTCCGAAAATGAAGCCACTTGGGAGTTAAAAGAAGAAGTGGAACGGAAATACCCCTAGTTATTTAAAGGATAGATGATTTCAGGACGAAACCTATTATAAGGGGCAGAGGATTGTGAAACCCAACCTATGTAGAACACAAATGTATGCATTAAACATTTACATGTGATGTATATGTGAATTTATTGAATTTTGAATGATTTTGTGATTTTGCTAAATTATTGTAATTAGGGCTAAGGATTAGCAATAATGATTCGAGTAATCGTTATGAGCGGATATGGGATAATGGGATTAAAGTAAATTGTTGGTGATTGAAATACACCAATATATCATGGATAATTAATTTAAATAATTTGATATGAATTATGAGGATTTAAAGGATAATTATCAAGTTAAGTGGAAAAAACGCAAGAAAATTCATAACTCAACGCCTGTAAGGAGAATTCAAGTAAAATTTGAAAGGGAAGTTGATGATGTTGGGTTTGATCTTATGGGATTATTGGGTTATGAAAATCCTTAATGAAATTAGTGTGATGATTTATTGAACATATTTCAAATCCAACCGTTAACTTCAAACGGCTATAACTTGAGTTAGGAAAATTGGATTGAGATGAAAATTGAAACGGTTGAATAAAATTATGAGATTAAAATTTAAGAAGGTTTAGATTAAGTATTTTATGTTGGGAAAATACCTGAATTGGAAAAGGTGCATATAGTTGACTTTTACACCTCAAAAGTGTCATGCATTAAAAGCTTAGAGTACATAGATTAAATGTAGATTTTAATGGAAAAATTGGTGTCCAATACAACATAATTTCAGGGTATTTTATGAATTATTGTAAAATTAAAAAATCCATGCATTATCCCTGCCCTAAAGTGAATATTTAAGAGCCTATGTGAGAGCTCAACTGAGCATAGGAGAGGTGGCAATGCATGGACGTCCCCACTAGCTACTGCTCAATTTTTTTTATTTTTTATTTTATAATTTATGCTCATAAACAGTTGACATGTAGCGACATTTAAATGTGCATTTATTCATTTGAAAATCCCTGCAAAAAAATCGTTAATGCAGCTACTCATTGTAGGATGCAAAAGTGGATAGCATGGTGTCATGCATATGGACGTGGAAGGTGTTGCTGCTGCAATTTTTGTTGATTTTTTATGTGAAATTAATGGTTAAACTAAATGATAATTAATTGTATAAATTACCCTCAAATTAAGGTCATTAAAAAATAGGAAAAAATCTGGAAATGAGGCAGCAAGGTGGACGTGGGTAAGTGGACAACAAGTGATGCTCATTTTGAGCAGAATTTTTGCTTTTAAAAAATATGGTAAAAATATTTTACATGGCTGTAAATGACACAGCACATTAAGGGATAAATATGCATTGAATAACTGTGGAAAACCAGCTCCAAGTGGGGTCCACAAGCTGGAGCAATCCAGCCTTATAAAAGGGGTGAACGACCAAGTGAATGGGAGATGTTGAGAAAATTTTCTAAGTGCCAAAACCCATTCTCCACACCACAGCAACCCACGTCCAAGCTTAGTCGAGCAAGGAGGAAGAAAAAGGGAGGAAGAAAAAGGGAGGAAAAAAAAAGGAAAAATAAAGGAAAAAAGGAGGAGAAATTAAGCACAAGTGTTTAGGGTTTGAGCTTCATCAAATAAGTAAGTATATTGGATGAGTTGAGCTTTTGATTTTAAGTTTTAAAATCCAAATTTTTTTATATGAATTTGATGCATGAAGTTTTCTTAAATAGTGGTTCAACATGCCCTTTGATGAAGTATTGTATGGGTATTAATATTTACCTATGAATTTCAATGATTTATGGGGTTGAAGTGGAGATTAGAGTGGATTATGAGTTGAAAACTCAACATGATAAAACTTAAATTCAAGTGATAAGTTTCTTTATTGGATTGGTGTTATGTTTAGGCTATGAATCATGTTTTAATTAATTATTTAAGTGGATTTAAGCTTAAGATATGAATTTTAGAAAGAATGGAATTCAAAGTGATGTATATGACCCGATTCTTCAAATTTTATGCTAAAAATGGTATGGAAATGGGATTACATGATTTATGGAATTTATGTAGGTTAAAATACCCTACGGTTAGGGTAATTTGACACCCAAAAGGATTTGGAAAGATAAGTCCCAAATCTGATTTTATGAATTTTAAGAAACAATGTCTAAATGAGGTGAAAACGGGACCCGAAATGGGAAAGTAAGTTGCTGTTTTGAGAAGTGTTTATTTATGGATAATAAATATGTGTTAATAACCTAGATTTGGGTTAGGAAAATTTGGATTAATTACTGGAAATTCTGAATTATAAAACTGTTTAGGGTTAAGTATCAAAAGACACGTTGAACATGTGAAAAACGGGTTCCAAAGTTGCTGTTTTGAAAACCTATGATTAGTGGATTAAAATTCAATAAAAATACCCTAAATAAAGTGTTAATTGAGGATTATTATCATGCTGATATATGGACAAAGTTTCTGACTTGAAATTTTTTATGAAATGCATTATATATGTGTTGCGAAATGGGCATATGTGAAAGGATAGACATGCATAGGTGATAAATGACTTATGTAATTTGATTTTGTTCAAAAAAATGCATGAAAATATGATAAATTTCATGAATATACATCTTCTTAGATTGCATGATATTAATTTCAAATTTTGGAATTAATTAATGAGGCTTAAGGCGATAACATGTGCTTAAAATGAGCACCGATGTGTAAATTTTGGAAAAATAAGTGACAAATGGTGTAGGGAAGGTAATGAACCTTTGAATGATAATTATTGGATGATTATTACATAATTAAATGGTTACCCTACTTATGGGATTGAATATGTTATGTAATAGTCGATGAAATGTGCAAATATGTGCTACTTATCCCTAACGACTTGAGAAGTCAAATGGATGATGTATGTTAATAAAAAATGGGTTGGAAAACTAAGTGGGATGCAAGTAAAAGGAATATATAAAATGTTATATTATTCTCATGTAGGCAAGGGGAAAGAAAAGGCAGACTTAGAAAGTTAAAGAAACGTAGGTAAGCAAGCAAATTTTCTAAATGACTTTTGTTTTTTAAATTGTTTACATAAATGCAATTTTTGCTCTAATTTGTTTTGATGAGATTGTGAAAATTATTTCTAATGTATTTAAGGATGGTCATTCCTTCGTTAAATATATGTTGAAATGATGTTTCTGTTTACCATATGGCATTATGAAATCTCTTTGATAAATGTTGTGGAAAATGATATGATTCTAAGTTTTTGAATGCAAAATCATGCTAGCATGTTAAAGATGGTTTTATGAAAGTTCATTTGCACAAAGTACTAGGTCCACCTGAAAGGTATAAGCGGACCGATTGTCCCCCTTTGGTGTGGCCAAGTCGCTAAAATAGGCCCAAGGTCGGCGGCGCCCTCTCTGAGATGGGAGAAGACAAGGATGGATGGTTGCCTAGCTAGCTTCCATCCTATGAAGTACATGTTCACGGTTTTACATTGCATTATGCATGTCGTACCCGTGATGGGTTCAGAAATTATGTTTTCAAGATATACTTTTTAAAAAGGCATAAATTGCTTTCCAAGATATTTTTAAATGCAAAATGTTGCCTGAAATGATTTTCCTGTGAAATATAAATAGCTTGCTTATTGAGTTTCGACTCACGATTTCGTTTTCCAAACCCAAAGATAGGTGAAAGAAAGGACTTGGCAAGGGAGCAAGAGCAGACCATTAAGGAAATGGAAAAACATTAATTGTCTTATGTTATGAAAAACTTATGTTGAATGGTTGTAAGTTACTTTGATGTTTTTAAGTTGACAACTATGGGTGATACATGCTGTGGCATCTGATTTATGTAAAAATTGAAATGTTTCTTGATAATCATGCCTAGTTATTTAATGGTTGGATGAAAATGACCTAGATATGCATGAAATGAGAAATATAAAGAAATAAACTCTTACGAGAATATATTTAATTGGGATAAATATTCGTTAAAACTCGCCATGTGACAGGGCAACAATCCTGGCATGTTTACCAATCAATAACGATCCCGAGGTAAGACTCAGGATGTGACGCTCGGGTTTGGGGCCCCACACTTATGGTAGCACAAGACTATGCTATACTTTTCATATATTTAAGGTGCAGCACCATGACAGACATATGGAAGGCACCAAGGCGCCAACTTTCTAAGTGATTGTTGGTTTAGAGTTTATGGTTATGATAAAATGACATATTATATAGTCATAATCTATATGTGTAAGGAAAAGTAACCTTACACTATGAAAGGCGAAGATAGAAATGAGAAAGGTAAGAAAAAAAGGATGTTTTCTTTTGATTCTTTTATAAATGTATGATGTTTGATGCTATAAAAATATAAATGCATTTGATTTCGTGCAAATGCTAAATATATATGAAAAAGGAAAGGTAATTGATCTTTCTGGATCATATAATTGACTATGTATAATATGAATTATTTTATGATAAGAAATGATATTGACATGAATTTACATGTTGCTTTCTATAACATACCTATTACCTTAGTTTTTGAACAAGGGAAAGACAGTTGCAGATATGAGTCAACAGGGAAGAAGAGAAGCCAGTAATAAATCTAAATGACTAGGGTAAAGAGAACAAGTAAGAACAAGGGCTCGTCAATATGGGTCAATGTGATTAAAGAAGCCTAATGAGGATTAGGGAATGTGAATATACCGAGGATAATTATCTCATATATTATGGTTTAACTAATGGCAATTATGTTGATAATTATGGACTTAAGGTGGCAAATGCTAGAAAATTCATAACTCGATGCCGGTAAGGCGGATTAAGATTAAAATTGAAAGACAAGCACATAATTTTGTGTTTAATCTTATGGAAAATTTAGATTATAAAAATTTGGATGGTATTAGTGTGAAAATCGATTATTACCATTCAAAATCCAAAGATGACTTCAAATGATCATAACTTGAGCTAGAAAAGTTTGATTGAGACAAAATTTGAAATAACGGTTAAAATTATGAGATCTATGCAATGAGAGCCTTGTATTAAGCTAAGTGTTGTGGGATCATTGTTGCACAAAAAAGATATATACCTTTGACTTTTGTGCACCATAAAGTAAGCTTGTATTTATATTAAAGTTAAAGTGATTAATTAAGTGATTAATGGCACAAATGAGGTGTTGAAAGGAGATAATTACAAGTGAATTTTGTGAACTACTTAAAATGACAAAATCTATGATAATATCAAGTGATTAATGAGATGAATTAAGGAGGTAAATGGCTAGCTCAAAGGAGCTTGAAGTAGGTGGCTACACGGACGATTAAGGGGCTACATACTTGATTTTTGTTATTTTTAAAAAATGAAAAATATGCATTTAAATGAGCTACATGACTAGGGTGGTTAGTGGCATTAATTTGAGATGGATTTTTATGGCACAAAACGCCAAAATTCGAGGGACATGGATGTGGACAGCAAGGTAGGTTCTAAAAGATGTGCACGTCCAAAGCTACTGTTTAGGATTTTTTATGATTTTTTAAAAGCTAAATGGACCTCTAATTGAGCTCCTAGCTAGGGTAATTAAGTGACAATTAATTAAAGCTACAATTTGTGGAAAAATTACAAAAGAGGAAGCCATATGGGACATGATCATTAAGTGGACAGCAAGGTATATGGACATTCAAGGCTGGATTCTTGGATTTTTATGAATTTTTAAATATACTAAATGGACACCTAAGTATGGTATTATCTAGGGTGATTAAATACCTATAAATTAAAGTTAAATTAGGTGTAGAAAATTGCACAAAAGCTGTTGAAAAGTGGACGTCAAAGGAAGACAAATTTGTGGTCCCTTAATGACATGGATTTTAATGGATTTTATTTGGATAATTATCAAATTTACTTGGACCATATTTTGCCATGTAATTAAAGGGGATAAACATGCTTTAATCACCTACTAATTGATGTGGCAAATGGGGCCCATAAGGCTGGAAAAATCCAACCGTATATGAGGGGGATGTCCATATGTGTAAGTGTGGCACCCCCGAACGCGAGGCGCCGGAGCCTTACTCCTGGATCGTTTAGTTAGTAAATTGTGAGCAGGATTGTAGCCATGTTCACACGGCATGGCTTTCAATTCAATCTCATATTAATTTACAAAAAATCATTCACTGTTAATTAAAGTCACATAATATTTACACAGCGTTAAAATTCATATACACCGTCAATCTTAGTAACCTGATAGTATTGTATCTTTACAATCTCATCATTTATCAAAATATATAAGAACCATCCAACCTTAAGATTTTCTAAATTTTGACATCTTTTTTTTCTTCTTAAACCTTGCTGTACCTATCTAAGGTTGGGAAAAACAAAACATGAGTACTAGACTCAGTAAGCAAGTATTCTCATTTAAATAAATTTTTTTGTTTCATAATTTGGCATTTCATAAATAATGCACATGCAAATGCACATTACACAATCATGCTTTAAACCTTCATTAGACAGTACGCTAACTAGGCGACCATCAATTCGTTTACCCCCTATTTTAAGGAGGGCGCCGCTGGCCGTTGGGCCTATATCAGCGACTCGGTCGCATTAGAGGGGGGCTTTGGTCCGCTTACACCTCTAGAATAGACCTGTACTTGTGTGCACCATACATCATACACATGCTAGCTTAACTTCAAGAAATAATTGCAAGTCATTCAATCATTTTGAAAATAAATCATTTCAAGACATTATTTGCTTACCTTAGGATATTAGCTTGCCTCCTCAACTTTTTATTTACCTTTTCCTAAACAAATAAAAAGGATTATTTTATATATTTGAATTATGTATATTATTAATATACAAATATATATATATATTTATAGTATTTTATTATTAATTTAGGTTGCACATCTTATTTTAATATGTATGTTTAATATATTGAATTCTGTAACCCCATTATATAAGCATCATGTATAATCTATAACAAGATAAATCTAAAAAAAATCTTTTCTGAAATTAACGTCCACATCTCCTAACAACCATACCTATGTATTTATTATTATCATTATACAATTACCCAATGAACGATTTCTACCATGTCATAAAAAATCTATTTTAGCTGTCCAATTCACGTTACCATTTCTTTTTTCTTTCAATCTCAACCTGTTATTTATATTTCTCACTGACATAGTAGTAAATTAAAATTCTGCTATATTTATAAGTACATTATTCATTTAGTATTTAATGATAGGGCCCATCAATATGGAACAGGGTACCCTCTAATGATCAACCGGATATAATGATAATAATAATAATAATACTCCTAAGATTAACGTGGGATTTTCATTTTATATAAGGTGAAAAAATTCCCTAATGTCTAGAAGTCTTTTAATTCTTAACAGGAAACTTTCCCAATTTAAGTATATATATTTTAAAATCAGTTAACAGCACACACACACTATACCAAAAATAATAATTAGTTGAAGATATGAACGACATCTATATGTAAAAAAAAATTGTTTGCCTACCGGTTCAGATGTGTGGCTCCTTTTCCTTCACCGTTACTTCTTTTATTTATTTATTTAATTATTTGATAACTAGTTTCTATATTAGTAAAAGGAATTACGTTCCAGGTAAACGTTAATAATCAGTTAAAAAAATAACTTGAAACCAAATATAATATATTAGATGTATGATGTGAAGAAGGAAGAGAGAAAATTTTCTTTTTGCCAAAAATAAAATAAAATAAAGTCTATTCACGTAGACCCTGCTTGTCTTCTTCCTTCTTGCATTTATTTATAGGAATCCTGCTGGAGTTATAGTTCTGCTCTCAATTCTTCTTTGCTGATCGTAGGAAAGAAAATAAAACAAAAAAACTTTTATACCTATTTGAATTCCGGCTCCCAACTGCCCGTCCTGCCTTTACTGTCTTCGCTACTATTATTATTTTATTATAACTTTTCCTGGTTTTTCTCCTGCTTACGCTGCTGGACGTCCCGCTTTCTCCCATCTCTCTTATTTATATGCCTGATTGTGCTGCCTTTCTCGACATTTCTCCTTTCGCGATTTAAAGCATAATTCACGAAATATTGCCAGCTGCTCTCCCATGCACCGTGCTACCCTATTGCTGCCAGCTCCTCCTATCATGCACCATTTGCTGCCAGCTTTTTGTTTTTTTTTTGTAAAATTCCATCATTAATTAATTAATTCATAACTGCCTACATACACACTTATATATTATGAAATTTTTTTCTACTAATATATATATTATTGTTCACAAAATGTACCTTTCGGAATTTTTTAAAAAAATTGTTTCATTTTTTTATTAACTAATTCATCTTCGGACATAAAACCTCTTTATAAAATTTTGAAAACATGTTTTCCAAAATTTTATTCCTTTATTAAATTGGGCACATTAATTTAAGGTTACACATAAAATTTCATCTCAATTGGAGTGAAGTACATATTTTAATTTAATTAAAATCGTCTTTTGGCATAAAATTTCATTTTAAAAACTTGTAGACATGTTTTTCAAAATTTAATCCATTCATTATGTAGGATGTATTAAAATAGGCTTGCTCCAAAAGTTTCATCTCAAACAACCTTATATACATAACTATATTAAATAAATAAATAAATAAATAACTTACGTAAAAATAACGAAAGGCAAAAGGAGGCTCTGGACGACCTGTCTGCATTAGTTGTTTTTTTGGGCACGTTTTTTAACGCAGTTAAGTTAAACACTTTAATCAATTATTTTTCATAATCTAATCCATAATACTTTCTATTAAATTTTTTCATTGTTCTGAGTTATACAATCTAAGATATAATGAAAATAGCGTAGATGAATATAAGCCCTTAATTTGTATCCCTAATTAGTCCCAAAATTTTCAATTTATTTTTATTTTTTCATAAGGTCCGTGAATTTAAACAGTCCCAATTGATTAATTTCAGAATTTTGAAATTTCTTTTCGAAAAATTTATAAAAATTTATTTTCATATCTAATTTTTATGAAATTATCATTTACCCCTTTTCTAAATTTGTAATTTAATTTAATTTTTCTCAAATTACAATACGCATTTTTCTATAGTTTTATAGCAATAATAGACACAATGTACAAGCTTTCAGTACGTATCACATTCACTAAGTTTCACATAATGTGGGTTTCACAATTCTCCCCTCATTACAAAAGGTTTCATCCCGAAACCTATTTCATTTCAAATAAATGAGGATATTTTCTTTCTACTCCTTCACGAAGTTCCCAAGTTGCTTCATTTTCAGAGTATCGGTTCCATTGAACTTTGACATACTCAATCTCCTGATTCTAAAGCTTCTGTATCTTAAAATCTAAGATTTTGACAGGTCTTTCTTCATAATTTAAATGATCTTGAATTGGCAACGCCTCTGCTGTGAGGATATGAGTCAGATCTGATACATACTTTCTAAGCATTGAGACATGAAATACATTATGAACCGCTGCTAAGGCTGGAGGTAATGCTACCCTGTAGGCTAAATTGTCAATCTTTTATAATACCTCAAATGGCCCAACATATCTTTGATTTAATTTACTCCTTTTTTCAAATCTTATGACTCCTTTGATTGGTGTTACTAGTACAAATACAAAATCACCGGTCTGAATATTTAGATCCCTTCATTTGCAGTCCACATAACTCTTTTGCCGACTCTGAGCTGTAAGTATATATTGTCGAATCACTTGCACTTTTTTTGCCATTCTTTTTGATAAATCTGGAGTTAATTTTCTTTCTCCTACTTCACCCCAATTTAATGGAGTTCGACATCTCCGTTCATATAGGGCTTCAAATGGGGTCATCTGTATACTTGCTTGATAAATGTTATTATAGGCAAATTCAGCTATTAATAAATATTCATCCCATGATCCTCCAAATTCCAAAGTGCACATTCGAAGCATATTCTTAACAATTTGATTAACTCGGTCTGTTTCTCCATCAGGCTGGGGATGAAATGCAGTGCTAAATTTTAACTGCATTCCTAGGGTTTGATGTAAACATTTCCAGAATCTAGAGGTAAAAATTGTATCCTAATCAGATACTATTGACTTAGATACCCCGTGAAGATGAACAATTTTCTTATAATAAATTTTGGCTAACCTCTCAACAGAGAAATTCCTCTTCACAGGTACAAAATGAGCTACCTCAGATAAACGATCAACTATCATCCATATAGAATCATTTCCTTTTTGTGTCCGAGGTAATCCTTCAATAAAGTCTATAGTAATGTCATCCCATTTCCATTCTGGCACTTCAAGAGATTGCAATTTACCTGGAGTTCGCTGATGATCTGCTTTCACTTTCTGACAAGTTAGACATTTGGCAACAAACTCTACAATTTCTCTCTTCATGTTGCTCCACCAATAGCCCTTTTTAAGGTCCTGATACATCTTTGTACTTCCAGGATGCATAGAAAATGGAGAGAAATGTCCCTCTTTTAGGATCTGATTCTTTAGTTCAACCTGATTTGGTACACAAATATGATTTTTATATCGAAATATACCTTGACTATCAATAGTATACTCAATAAGGTCTTTTTGCCTCATTTGATCCATATATTTCTTTAGATCTGCATCATTCTATTGCCCATATTTAATTTGCTCAAATAGTGAAGATTGTAACTGCATTCGTGATAATCTTGCTTGCATTCCGAGTGGACATATAATCAATTCTGCTTGCCTCATTTCTCTAAGTAATCCTTCCTCTTTAGTGATCAGGTGTGTCATACTAACATTTCGACTTAAAGCATCGGCCACAACATTTGCTTTGCCTGGGTGATATAAAATACTGAGATCATAATCCTTAAGTAATTTCAGCCATCTTCTTTGTCTCATATTGATCTCCTTTTGAGTGAAATATACTTGAGACTTTTATGATCAGTGTAAATTTCACATTTAGCCCCATATAAATAATGTCTCCAAATTTTTAATGCAAATACCACTGCTGCAAGTTCCAAATCATGAGTAGGATAGTTCACCTCGTTAGGCTTAAGTTGTCGGGATGCATAGGCTATAACTTTTCCTCTTTGCATGAGTACATATCCTAATCCTTTCTTTGAAGCATCACTATATACTACAAATCCCTCATTTCCTTCAGGTAAGGTTAAAATAGGTGCTTCAACCAATTGGCGCTTCAATTTTTGAAAACTATCTTCACATTCGTCTGACCAAATGTATCGAATTCCTTTTCGACTTAATCAAGTAAGTGGTGCAGATAGTTGTGAAAATCCTTCCACAAACCTTCTATAATACCCACCTAATCCCAAGAAACTCCTAATTTCGGTAATACTTGTCGATCTTGACCATTTAAGAATTGGTTTGATTTTCTGAGGGTCAACTTGAATTCCTTTTTCAGATATAATGTGTCCTAAAAATACAACCTGCTTCAGCCAAAATTCACATTTCTTAAATTTGGCATATAATTTTTCTTTTCTCAGCTTGTCCAAGACCATTCTAAGATGTATTTGGTGCTCTTCCTTTGACTTCGAGTAAATTAAAATATCATCAATGAACACCACAACAAATTGATCTAAGTATTCTCGAAATATTCTATTCATCATGTCCATGAAAACAACAAGAGCATTTGTAAGTCCAAATGGCATAACTAAAAATTCATAGTGTCCATACCTTGTTTGGAATGCCGTTTTGTGAATATCACCGGACTAATTCTCAATTGATGATAACCCGATTGTAGGTCTATCTTCGAAAAAGTGGATGCTCCTTTGAGTGGATCAAATAAATCATCAATTCGAAGAAGTTGATATTTTTTTCACAGTGACTCTATTCAATTCCCTATAATCAATGCACAATCTTAAAATTCAATTTTTCTTTCTTACAAACAAAACGGGGGCTCCCCATGGTGACACACTGGGTCTAATAAATCCTTTATCTAGCAATTCTTGAACCTGAGTTTTCAGTTCTGCCATTTCTGTTGGGGTCATGCGGTACGGTGCCTTAGATATCAGAGACGTACCTGGTATAATGTCGATTACCATGTCCACTTCCCTTTCTAGTGGTAGGTTAGGCAACTCCTTTGGGAAGACATCCATAAATTCATTTACTATAGGAATTTGTTCAATTGGTATTTCTTTTTCCTCTACAGTGTTGACCGAAATGAGATAGGCTTGACATTGTTGGCAGATCATCAGCGCCGCCTTCATAGCTGATATTAGTACTGTAGAGTTTTCAAGTTGCTTCAACTTTCCAATAGATATTTTTGTATATGGAGCTGCTTCAAACTGTACTTTCTTATATTTATAGTTTATTGTAACTCCCTATTGACTCAACCAATCCATGCCCAATATTATATCGAATTCGGTCATAGGTAAGCGGATTAGGTCTGCTTCCAAAATCATTGAACCTATCCTAATAGGGCATGCTTTACAAATTTGGTTAGTACTTGTCAACCATACACAGGGGATTCTATGTGTATAGTATTATTTGTTTCCTCTATCAGTAGTGCATGAGTGGTTACATATTGACATGCTATAAATGAATGCGTAGCACCAGAATCAAATAATGCTACTGCAGAATTTTCTAAAATGTAAACATACCTGTAACTACTTTCTCTTCTTGTTCTTGTGACTCAGTGCGACTCGCAATGCATACACTTGTACTGAATTTGTAGAAGTTCCCTAATGATTGGCAGTTAGAGTTATCCTTTGTTGAGCTAGTCTTCCTCGTCCTTGTGCTCCCTGTATTCTGTTTGGATAATTTGGAGCAATATGTCCTTCTTGATCACAAATAAAGCATTTGATAATTTTTGTGTCAACAGTTCCACAATCTTTTGCCATATGACTTGTTTGACCACATTTGAAGCACTTGTTTGACCCCTTTAAACATTTGCCATAATGACGTTTTTGACAATTCTTACAAACAGGAGGACTTCTCTTTTTGAAATTTAATTTTTTTTCTTTCCACAAATATTCTCTTGTTTTTTTGCTTTTCTTGCATCATTTTCTTTGATATTAGGAACAAATTGTCTTTGTCGTAACTCTTGAGTTCTTAGTGCCTCTGTTTCTAATGCTCTTGCCCTTTCTAAACTTGATGCATAATCCTTTATTAAAAAGGGTGCAAGACTCTCTCATAAATGTGGCCTTAGACCTTGTTGAAATCTCTGTGCTTTATTTTCAGGCACACTTGTAATCCAAGGTACATATTTTTCCAGGGCATTAAACATGGTTGCATATTCTGTAACTGTCATTCTACCCTGATAGAGTCGCTCAAATTCAATAACTTTCTAACTTCTAAGACTGGTTGGGAGATATTCTTTATTAAATTCTTCCATGAAAATCTGCCAAGTCACTTTTTCAGGTTCTGGCATAGTGACTAATAAAGTCTCGCACCATTCACTTGCATCTCCAACTAATAAGTGGGTAGCACACAAAACTTTTTTATTATCATTACAAGGTGAAATCCTAAATAATTTCCTTATCTCTGCTAACCATTGCTCAACTTGAGCAGGATCTGGTTCACTTGTAAATTTTGGGGGATGTTGAGCAAGAAAGGCATTAATAGCCTTCCGGTCGGTTTCTAATATGTCATTCTTAACTTCTACTGGTCTAGATTGCAGATTAGGAGTCGTTGCTTGAGCAAATCTTTCCCTTTCAGTCCTTCCTAGTTGATTTTGTTGAGTTCTTTCCCAAAAGTTTTGGATTATTTCGGCCGTTTGGGTTGCCCATTCCCGGGTTGCTTGCTGCATAGCTTCCCTTACAGCTGTAGCTACTTGTTCTTCTACCGGCCTGGCTTGTCTGATATCATCCATGACACTTTCATTTTCAATCGCTAGGTCAGAGTTTATATTACCTTGGTGTTGATGAGTTCTCTGATTTGGTTGTTCCCTTTCCATTTGCCGTTCAGATACATTAGTAGGCTCTCCTATTTCATGTTGACTTACGGGTTCCTCATTTGCAGCTGCTTTTCCTTTATCTAACCTAGTCCTTGCTCGGGTGTTAGGCATGATGTTATCTAGACATAGAAAAATTATATTAGTAATATCCTTTATTATCTTAGAATAATCACACACAATTATTCATAACAAACACAAATATCAACAACAATCCCTTTTTTTCACATACAACAATATGAACCAGTTTATTTTTACAACAAAAGTGCTTTAGTATCACAATATATACAACACATATTACACATTCAAAATATACATACTACTAGTTTATTTCATACATCAAACATTTTTTTCAAGTACAGTTATATATAAACTAAAACATACAAAAACTGTTTCACAAATATACATACACAACCAAAAAAAGAACCCCCTATCCTTTTATCTATGCCTATTTGCTTAACCCCTGGGTCCCCTTATATACCTCCTACGACTAGGAGGCACCAGTGTGGGTTCTTCAGTAATAGTACTCGTGTCGGACCTTTCTGGGGGTCTGGGTCCTTATTCCCACGTTCCTCCTCTTCCTCCTCAGTCTCACTTTCGATGGTCCTTTCCATGGGGCCATCGTCATCATTTTCACTTTCCTCCCTTGCAGGTTTGTCTTCACAATCTACGATTCGTCGTATACGTTCACCAGGTAGTTTGTCAGGAGCCTGCTCCCTTATGAGCTCCCCTCGGGCACGGGCCTCCTCCTGGAGTCTACGGTGCTTTCATTCCTCCCTATCTAATTGCTCCCAACTGATCCCATAGCGGAACTATAAAAATCTTCCTGCAAGGCGGTACTAGGGTCCCTCATTCGGTGAAACCGGGGTGGAGATCCTATTCTAATATTCTTGTAACTTCGCAGCAATGATTTCGTCGGTAACTAGGGGCGAGTATGGTTGGAGATGTGGGGTGTATTGTGGTGAGGAAACCTTAATAGTAGGTCCTTCGTTGTTGGGTCTTGCCTGAAGAACATAAGGATGAGAACTAGTGATCTTCTCTCTCTTGATGTGAAGGGTAGGCTGTGATTGGAAAAATTCTTCGGGTATGGGAGGCCTAAATCCTAGGTCCTGCTAGGACGCCCACCATCGGCTTATATTGTCTTCTATCCTTTGCCTTTCCTGGGCCTCCTCCATCTCCTTTCTTAATGTCTTAGGGTCTAGAACTGTCTTGCCCTTGTCGGCCATCTATATTCCAAAACACAATAAATTAGCTATGTCTTACAAAAAGGTCATAACAGTACATCACAATTTTACACAATAGCAATGATAATACATGACATATAGATATTATAAATAAATTTCATTTCATTCCTCATTTTAATATATTTTTCTTTTTAACGCCTATTTACTAACACCCTGGATCTGATACCACTCTCTGTGGCACCCCCGAACTCGAGGCGCCGGAGCCTTACTCCAAGATCATTTAGTTACTAAATTGAAAGCAGGATTGTAGCCATGTTCAAGCGGCATGGTTTTCAATTCAATCTCATATTAATTTACAAGCAATCATTCACTGTTAATTAAAGTCACATAATATTTACAGAGCGTTAAAATTCATATACACCGTCAATCTTTGTAACCTGATAGTATTGTATCTTTACAATCTCATCATTTATCAAAATATATAAGAACCATCCAACCTTAAGAGTCTCTAAATTTCGACTTCTTTTTTTTCTTCTTAAACCTTGCTGTACCTGTATAAGGTTGGGAAAAATAAAACATGAGTACTAGACTCAGTAAGTAAGTATTCTCATTTAAATAAATATTTTTGTTTCATAATTTGGCATTTCATAAATAATGCATATGCAAATGCACATTACACAATCATGCTGTGAAACCCTAACCCATGTAGAGCCCATATGTATGCATTAATCATATATATGATATTTATATGTGAATTATTGAATTATGAAGGTTTTATGTGATTTTGCTAAGTATTGCAATTAGGGTTATGGATTATCAATAATGATGTGATTAATCATTTTGAGCTAATATGAGACAATGAGATTGGAGTAAATTATTGTTGATTTAAATATGCAAATACATCATGGAAAATCATTTTAATTCATTTAAAATGAATAATGAGCATTGGTGTGATAATTGTTAAGTTAAGTAGAAAAACATTGAAAAATTCATAACTCAACCCCTGTAAGGCAGATTCAAGTGAAATTTGAAATAAAAATTAATGATATTGGGCTTGATATTATGGAATTATTGGGTTATGAAAATTCTTGATGAAATGAGCATAACGATTTATTGATCATATTTTAATTTCAACCGTTAACTTTAAATGGCTATAACAGGAGCTAGGAAAATCGGATTGAGATGAAATTTGAAACGGTTGAATGAAATTATGAGATGTTTATTTTGGATGGCTTAGATTAAGCTTGAAATATTGGAAAAATACCTGCATTGAAAAATGTGAGCTTCGTTGACTAATGCACCTCAAGAGTACCTTGCATTTAATGCTAGAGTACTTGACATAATTGCATGGTTTTAATGGGATTTGAGGTGTCAAATGCAGCATATTTCTAACATATTTTATGCATTAATATAAAATGAAAATATCCACAGAAAATCCAGCAATGAATATACCCTATGATGGAGCTACGAAATGCTCAAAAGAGAGCATAGGCAATGTGGCACAAGGGGACGTCCAAGGGGCTGCCATGATGCTTCTTTTTGAATTTTTAATTATTTAAATATGTATATATACAACTGACATGCAAGGACATGAAGATATGCATTCAATTATGTAAATTCCAGCAAGAAAAAATATTTAAATGCAGATGCAAGAGGCTGAAAATGTGGACAGCATAGGGAGCACTTGGACGTGTATGATGAGCAGCTATTGCTGCCAATTTTGCTAAGTATTTTAATACCAAATTAATATATGAATTAAGGGGTAATTATGTATATAAATTACCCACATTTTTCAATTTTAAAAATTGAGAAAAATTGATGGAAATTGGGCAGCAAGGGACGTGCTTCGCTGGACAGCTTGGACGGCCTGGATTAATGCAGTTTTTGTATTTTTGAAAATTGGTAAAAATCCATTTTACTTGGCTGCGAATTTGCCAACACATGAAGGGGGATATGCATGCATTGATGGTGTGGAAAATGGCCCAAGAAGTGGGGCCCACAGCTAGAAAATCCATGCCTACAAAAGCCATGCACGTTGATATGGATGAAGGCTTTGAGAAATTTTGCTAAGTGCTGAATTTTATCCCAAGCAACCAGCAGCTCTCACGTCCCATTTTGCCCAGCAAGAAGAAGAAGAAAAGCTAGGAAAAAAGAAGAGAATTAGTGGAGGAAATTATCTCCAAGTGCTAGGGTTTGAGTTAGCACTAAACCAAGTAAGTATATGTTTGGTTGTGAGTTGTTTAACTTGAGTTTTAAACTCAAAACTTGAATATGGAATGGATGCTTAAAGAATCTATAAATGATGATTTAACATGCTTTTGAATGAATATTGAATGGGTATTAAGTTTTATGCATGAAATTTCATGATTTAGATGATGGAAATGAAGTTGGAATGACATATGAATTGGAAACTCAACTTGACAAACCCTAAATCTCCATGAGAAGTTGCTGTTTTGGTTTGATGATGTGCTTAGGTTATGAATCATGTATTAATGCAAAACATGTGTTTGGTTTGTGCTTGAATGATGAATTTTTGAAGTTATGGAATGCAAAGTGATGGTTACGACCTAATTTCCTTGTTTCTATGCTACAAATGCTATGGAAATAGGTTTTCATGCATTGTGAATGCTATGTAGGGTACAATACCCTAGGTTTAAGGTGTTATGGATGCCCAAAAATATTTGGGAAAAGAAGCCCTAAAACTGATTTTTATAGATTTTATGAAAGTGTGTCTAACCGATGTGAAACGGGACTCAAAACGTGTAGGCAATTTGCTGTTTTGAGAAATGATAATTCATGAATGTTATATGTGTTAAATCCCTAAATATGGATTAAGAAAAATGGAATTATTGCTGAAAATTCGGATTTATTAAACTGCTTAGGGTTATGTGTCAAAAGACACGTTAAATAGGTGAAAGATGGGTTCCAAACTTGCTATTTTGGAAACCTATGGTGAGTGGATTTAAATCCCATAAAATACCCTAAATGCAGTGATTATTAAAGTTAATTAACATGCTGAAATATAGATTAAATTTCTGAGTTAGCAAATTTTATGAAATACATTAAGTATGTGTTGCCAAATGGGCATATGTGAATGGATGAATATGTATAAGTGATGAATGACTTGTGAAATGTGATTTTGTGCAAAAATGCATGAAAATAAGATGAATTTCATGAATATATATCTGTTTAAAATTTCATGATATTAATTCCAAAATTTTGGACTTAATTTATGAAGCTAAGACAACGATATGTGCATGAAAGAAACACCCATGCGTGTATTATGGAAAAAATGGATAAATGAAAAATTGAGGTTAATGAACCTATAAATGATAATTATTGAATGAATTTTATATGGATGAATGAATACCCTATTTATGGGATTATATATGTTATGTGTTAGCTGATGAAATGTGTAAAAAAATGTGCTATATAAGTGCAAAATAACTTGTGAAGTCGAATAAATGATATATGTTAATGGAATGGGTTGGAAAACTAAATAAAATATGAAAAAAAGAAATATATGAAAAAAAAATATTATTCTCATGTAGGCAAAGGCAAAGAAAAAGCGGAGTCAGAAAGCTAAGAGACACAGGTAAGCAAGAAAATTTTCTAAATGAATTTTGTTTTCTAAATGGTTTACATAAATGAAATTTTTGCTTTAACTTGTTTGATGAAATTGTGAAAATTATATCTAATATGTTTAAGGATGGCCATCCCTTAGCAAAATGGTGTTGAAATTATGTTTTACTTCAAATGCAATATTATGAAATTTTTCTTTGATAAATGCTATGGAAAAATGATGGGATTCTATGTTTCTGATTGAAAAATCATGCTGGCATGTTAAAGATGGATTTATGCAAAAGTTCATGTGCACAGGGTACTAGGTCCACTTGAAGGGTATAAGCGGACCGGTTGTCCCCCCTTGGTGTGGCTAAGTCACTTAAAATAGGCCCAAGGCCGGCGGTGTCCTCTCTGAAATGGGAGTTAACGTAGACGGATGGTCGCCTAGCTAGCTTCCATCCTAAGGGAATTATGATGACTATGTTCATGTTTTCATATGACATTATGCATATGGTACTCGTGACGGGTACAAGATTTCATGTTTTCAAGATATACCTTTAGACAAGGTATAAGTTGCTTTCCAATATGATTTCAAATGTAAAATGTTGCCTGAAATGATTTGCCTGTAAAATACAAATTGCTTACTTATTGAGTTTCGACTCACAATTTTGTTTTCCAAACTCTAAAGACAAGTGAAGGACAAGAGATGGCAAAGGAGAAAGTTCCAGCTTGAGAAGTCATGGAGAAACTTTTGTATTTTTATATTATGAAGAAAATTATGTTGAATAGATGTAATCTATTTGAATGTTTTATAATGATGACTGTGATATATACATGCAGTGACATCTGATTTAGGCAAAAGTTGAAATGTTGCTTGAACATCATGTTGTGTATATGTGCTGAATGGATTTGAAATGGCTTAGTTAAGCATGAGTTGAAAACGATCTAGATATGCTTGAGATGAAAATATGAGAAATCAAATTCATATGAGAAAATATTAAATAGGTTAAACACCGTTAAAACTCGCCGTGTGATAGGGCAACAATCCTGATCACGTTTACCAATCAAAACTATCCCGAGGTAAGGCTCAGGATGTGACGCTCGGTTTGGGGCACCACACATGCTTTAAATCTTCATTAGACGGTACGCTAGCTAGGCTACCATCAATTCATCTACCCCCTATTTTAAGGAGGGCACCGCCGGCCGTTGGGCCTATATCAGCGACTTGGTCCCATTAGAGGGGGACTTTGGTCCGCTTACACCTCTAGAATGGACCTGTACTTGCATGCACCATGTATCATACACATGCTAGCATAACTTCAAGAAATAATTGCGAGTCATTCAATCATTTTGAAAATAAATCATTTCAAGGCGTTACGTGCTTACCTTAGGATATTAGCTTGTGTGAAACCCCGACATTATACGCATCATTTCGACATTGTAACCCTAGATTCTTTTGTAATTATTTTCATGATAAATGAAAATTCATGAATTACATTGATGGATATGTGTATTAGAGATTGAAATAATGCAATTAGGAATTTAATCCCGTAAATAGTGCCCATGAATAGTGAACGTGAATAGTAACTGAGGATTAAGACACGTGATTAAGAGTTAATCACTTGGATTAAATTAATCACAAAAAGACAAAATAGAGATTTAATCACTACAGGACGAAATAGCAATTCTTTTGGATATTTTAATCCAAATTTGGATTTTAGTGGAAAAATAGAAAAAATTCATAAATTGCAATCTGGGCGTCGGAATTCGATGAAATTTTTTATGGATGGTTAAAAATTCATGATGGACATGATAAATGGGTTAAGATATGATGAAAATCACAAATCAAGGGTCAAGATGACACGTCAAATGAAGATAAAAAAGTAACCGAACTTTACATTAATTAACTTTTGACTTTTTATTTAAAATAAATAACAAAAAAATAAATAAATTAAATAAAAGGCAGCTTCTGCTGGGGCTGGAGCAGGCTAGGGTGGCTGGAGGTTTGACCAAGATCAATGGTCCATGATCAACCTCATCTTTAATCAACGGCTAAGATTTATTTAGCCTAAATTAATTAATTTTAAAAATAAAAAAATAGGTAAAAAATAGGGCTGCATAAGGTGGATGGAGTAGGCATAGGGTGGGCAGCTCTTGGCTCAAAGCAATTTCCAAAATTAAAAAGAAATACTAATTTATAGTTAAATACCTCAAAGCTAGGGGTTAAATTCCAAATTCATGAAAAATGCAACACTATAAATATGGCAACAGGGTGAACGTCCAAGGCCATCAAAACCCAGCTCCATTTGAACCATTCCAAGTCCCCAAACCATCCCCCATGTCCAAGGAAAGAAAGAAGTAAGTTAGAGAGAGAATTTGTGAGAAAAAGAGGCGTATCTCCACTTCGGGTAAGTGATTTCTACCCAAATTTTTTTTGGATATTAAGTAGGGTAAAATCATGCTTAAATAATACCTAAGTATGAGAAAATAAGTATACATATAATGCTTAATCGAAATTATGCCAAAACAACAAAAATTTGGAGCGAAGATAGGGTATTCGGGAAGATAGCATATGATATGTGAAAATAATGCTCCAAAATTAATAAATGATTATTTGTGATGTATTATTATGATAAATATGATGTTGGAATGATGATATATTAATTTCATAATTTTTGGAATTAAGGATTATGCTTAAGTGAAAATATGTTGATTTTTAGTATATGGAGAAAATAATTTTTTTCGCCAAGTAAATGATGATAAATTCAAAATGTATGAAATTTTCTATGATATACTAAGCATAAGCTATGTCATGGTATTTTTTATTTTTGGAACCGATGAACAGTAACCACGTCTCTGTGAACAGTAACCTCGGGTGAACATTAACTACTACAGTAATTTGCTACAACCATGAACAGTAAACAGCCTGATTTTGGGAAAAATTGAGATTTATTTTTATATTTTATGAGGATATATGGATGGAATTTTTAAAGAATTTATGGATAAAAATCCGCATAAGGAGGTAATGTCCAATTATATTTATATGATTAACCTCTATAAAAATGAGGTAATGGATGATTAGAAAGCGTACATGGGAAGTAAACTAAGACATGGAATGATTTAGATAAAATATTATTTTTTCATGTATAGGAAAAGAAAAGGAAAAGGAGAAAGACATGTACTGAGAAGGTAAGCAAGCTATATGTTTTCTAAAATATTTCTAAATGATTGCAAATTGTTTGCTTACGTGTTTTATGAATTAAATTCAAGGAATGAGTGAATGCATTGCATTCTCATGAAATGCATAAAATGGTTTCTGTCCCATTGGTAATTGATCACTTCGTAAGGGTCTCCTACCAAATGAGGAGAAATGCATTTGAATGAAAGGAAAATGTTTACTTGCCAAAGAAAAAGGTTTGCTTACTGAGTATTATTACTCATATGTGTTTTCAAAATGACAAACAAGCTATGAAGCTGACTCTTAAAGGATGTCAGGTAGAATTGGCCTGCAAATTTAATTGCAATTATATGTATGCGTCCAAAGGGACAAATCTATGATAATCATGTTGAAGACATGTTTTATGGATATTACACACATGATTGTACTTATGTGAATTTTTTCAATAAAAAGAAGATATGAATGGTTTTATGATGATATGGATGAGTTTATTATGAATTGAATGGTTTTTATGATGATATGGATGAGTTTATTATGAATATAGTGTATGCTTAAGTGACGAATGAAAATAAAAGAAAAAAAATTTGGACGAGATCCAATTAAGAACCCGCCGCATGATCAAGGTAACAATCCTGACTCATATTTACCAATCGACAAGATCCCAGAGTACGAACAAATGTGACGCCTCGGTTCGGGGCGTCACAGCTTGCCTCCTCAACTTTTTCTTTTCCTTTTCCTAAACAAATGAATGGGATTATTTTATATATTTGAATTATGTATATTATTAATATACAAATATATATATATATATATATTTATAGTATTTTATTATTAATTTAGGTTACACCTCTTATTTTAATATATATGTTTAATATATTGAATTCTGTAACCCAATTATATAAGCATCATGTATAATCTATAGCAAGATAAATCTAAAAAAAATCTTTTCTGAAATTAACGTCCACATCTCCTAACAACAATACCTATGTATTTATTATTATCATTATACAATTACCCAATGAACGATTTCTACCATGTCATAAAAAATCTATTTTAGCTGTCCAATTCACGTTACCATTTCTTTTTTCTTTCAATCTCAACCTGTTATTTATATTTCTCACTGACATAGTAGTAAATTAAAATTCTGCTATATTTATAAGTACATTATTCATTTAGTATTTAATGATAGGGCCCATCAATATGGAACAGGGTACCCTCTAATGATCAACCAGACATAATGATAATAATAATAATAATACTCCTAAGATTAACGTGGGATTTTCATTTTATATAAGGTAAAAAATTCCCTAATGTCTAGACGTTTTTTAATTCTTAACAGGAACCTTTCCCAATTTATGTATATATATTTTAAAATCAGTTAACAACACACACACACACTATACCAAAAATAATAATTAGTTGAAGCTATGAACGGCATCTATATGTAAAAAACAAAATTGTTTGTCTACCTGTTCAGATGTCCGGCTCCTTTTCCTTCACCGTTACTTCTTTTATTTATTTATTTAATTATTTGATAACTAGTTTCTATATTAGTAAAAGGAATTATGTTCCAGGTAAACATTAATAATCAGTTAAAAAAATTAACTTGAAACCAAATATAATATATTAGATGTATGACGTGAAGAAGGAAGAGAGAAAATTTCCTTTTTGCCAAAAAATAAAGTAAAATAAAGTCTATTCACGTAGACCCTGCTTGTCTTCTTCCTTCTTCAATTTATTTATAGGAATACTGCTGGAGTTATAGTTCTGCTCTCAATTCTCCTTTGCTGCTCGTAGGAAAGAAAATAAAACAAAAAAACTTTTATACCTATTTGAATTCCGGCTCCTAGCTGCCCGTCCTACCTTCACTGTCTTCGCAACTGTTATTATTTTATTATAACTTTTCCTGGTTTTTCTCCTGCTTACGCTGCTGGACGTCCCGCTTTCTCCCATCTCTCTTATTTATATGCCTGATTGTGCTGCCTTTCTCGACATTTCTCCTTTGGCGGTTTAAAGCATAATTCACGAAATATTGCCAGCTGCTCTCCCATGCACCGTGCTGCCCTATTGCTGCCAGCTTTTCGTTTTTTTTTTGTAAAATTCCATCATTAATTAATTAATTCATAACTGGCTACATACACACTTATATATTATGAAATTTGTTTCTACTAATATACATATTATTGCTCACAAAATGTACCTTTCGGAATTTTAAAAAAAATGTTTCATTTTTTAATTAACTAATTCATCTTAGGACATAAAACCTCTTTATAAAATTTTGGAAACATGTTTTCTAAAATTTTATTCCTTCATTAAATTAGGCACATTAATTTAAGGTTACATATAAAATTTCACCTCAATTGGAGTGATTTGGCAAGTAAACATTTTCCTTTTATTCAAATGCATTTCTCCCCATTTGGTAGGAGACACTTACCAAGTGATCAATTACCAATGGGACAGAAACCTTTTCATTCATTTCATGAGAATGCAATGCATTCATTCATTCATGACTTTTCTTGTACCTCCAACCTCTGGGAGGATGCCGCTGGCACACAGCCCTTGCGACTTGGCAATAGTGAAGATGGACTCTCTGATCCGCTTACTACCTCCACCAAAGCCTCTTCCTTGTGCACCATGTTCATACATACGTATGCCGGCATGACATGCTCCATAAAACTTGATAAATCATTTAGAAAATAATTTAACAAGCAGTTAGTAATCATTTCATGTAAAACATTATAGGAATGATCATCCTTAAATATAATTTATAAAATATGTGAGCAAACAATTTGCAATCATTTAGAAACATTTTAGAAAGCATATAGCTTGCTTACCTCCTCAGTCTGTGTCCTCTACCTTTTCCTTTCCTTTTCCTATACAAGGAAAAATGATATTTTATTTATATCATTCCATGTCTTAGTTTGCTTCCCATGCATCATTTATTACCTCATTCCAATAGAGGTTAATCCTATAAATATACTTGGTCATTACCTCCTTATATGGATTTTTATCCATAAATCCTTTAAAAATTCCATTCATATATTCTCATAAAATATAAAAATAAATCTCAATTTTTCCCAAAATCACACTGTTACTATTCATGTCACTGTAGCAATTACTGTTCACGATCACTGTTCGTGAGTTCTGTTTACGTTTACTGTTCACCCGAGGTTACTATTCACAGCGACATGGGTTACTGTTCATGGGTTCCAAAATTTGACATTTTTCCCAAAAATAAAAAATACCATAACATAGCTTATGTTTAGATATCATGGAAAAATTCACAAATTTTGAATTTACCATCATTAACTTGGCTAAATAAATCATTTTCTCCATATACTAAAAATCAACATAAATTCACTTAAGCATAATCCTTAATTCCAAAAATCATGAAATTAATATATCATCATTACAGCATCATATTTATCATAATAATTCATCCCAAATCATCATTTATCAATTTTGGAGCATTATTTACACATATCATACATGATTTTCCCGAATGCTCTATCTTCGCTCTAAATTTTCGATGTTTCGGCATAATTCTAATTAAGAATTATAAATTTACTTATTTTCTCATGCTTAGGAATTATCTAAGCATGATTTTACCCTACTTAACATCCAAAAGAAATTTGGGTGGAAATCACTTACCCGACGTGGAGATATTCCACTTTTTCTCACACTTTTCTCTCTAACTTTCTCCTCTTCTTCCTTGGACATGTGGGAGGGTTTGGGAGCTGGGATTGCTCAAGTGGAGCTGTAATAGAATGATTCCTTGGACGTCCACCCCTTGGCCCTATTTATAGGGCTTGATTTTTCATGAAATTGGATTTTACCCCGCCTTGCTTGAGGTGTTAAATTACAAATGTGTTTTTTTCTAATTTTAAAAAGGTGCATGGAGCCTTGTGCAGCCCACCCTACATCTGCTCCAGCCCCCTATAGCAGACCTATTTTCATGGTTTTTTTGATTTTTAAAATTATTTAATTTAGGCTAATTAAATCTTAGCCATTGATCTTGGATGAGGATGAATTTAAACCATTGATTTTTGGTCAAATATCCACCCACCCCCCTGCCATGCTCCTGCAATAGCTTCTGTTCATTTATTATTTTTTAATATTTTAATTATTTAATTTAATAAAAAGTCAAATGGAATTTAATGAAAAAGATAAGTTACTTTTTGATCTCCATTTGACGTTTAATTTGACCGTTGATTTGTGATTTTCATCACATCTTAACCCATTCATCATGTTCGTAATGAATTTTTTTACCATCCATAAAAAATTGCATCTAAATCCGACGCCCGGATTGCAAATTAAGAATTTTCTTTAATTTTCCACTAAAATAATCCCAATGTTACTATTCACGTGCACTATTCATCCAAATTTTATAAATAATTATTTTAACCTCTATTTCCACATAATTTCATACCCATGAATGTACATTTTCCAAATATATTACCTAGGGTTTACAACCCTAGGGTTTTATACACGTGTCTCAAATCGGGGTTTCACATGGAGGTAATGAACCTCAAAATAATGAATTAATTGTTGGTCCCGAGTTAATGGCAAAACCCAAGAGGGGAGGGGTGAATTGGGTATTTAAAATTTATAACTTAAACAGAAACTTAACCCCGGATTAATCCAGTCCCCTTAATGAAGAATCGAAATGGAAAGCAATATAATGTAGAGAGCAGATAAATAAATCAAACACACAAGATTTTTATAGTGGTTCAGGCAACCTCTCTACTCCACTCTTCCAAGCTCACACTCCTTGTGACTTGAGTTCCACTATTGTATTCTCTCAATACAATTAGAGCCACTGCTCTCTTCTAGATTCAAGCTCTAGGGGGCATATAACACACTGCTCAAGTAGGTGATGAGTCTCACTCCAATCACACACTACTTAGCATACACTTGATCCTAGTTCTTCAAACTAGATCAAGTTCAAACACAAATAAATGAAACAACAAGGAAATCTACACTTTACAGATGTATAGCAACAATTAGGCGCAGAGAAGAACTTGAAGAGTTGGCTTTGAAGATTCTAAAATGAAGCTCTTGCAGTTTGAAGTAGAGTTCTTCTTCTTTGAGTGACTTGATCTCTTTTGAGCTCTTGAATGTAGTAGTTAAGCACACTTAATCATTCTCAGCTTCTTCCCTCATCCACCTTGAATGCTATTTATAATTTTGGAGGGAATCCGAACGTTAGGGGGTAGGTGGCGCGCATTTAATGCGCCAACGTTCAAATAAATTCCGACCGTTGTGACCCAAGTCGCATGTGGAGTCGACTTGGCCTGCGACTTGGCTTCCAAGTCGCACCTGGAGTCGACCTCGTGTGCGACTCCAGTTCTTCAGATTTCCAAGTCCGAGTCTGGGTCAACTTGGCCTTCAGTCTTCAACTCAAGTCGATCCTGGAGTCGACTTGGGTTGCGACTTGGCGTGGTCTTTTGCAAAAACACCTTGATCTTCTTGAACTGGCTTGAACTTTGTAAAAATGGTCTTCATGACTTTGGGTATTGCTTCATTTGAATTAAGCTTGAAGATTAGCTTTGGACTTGATAGACTTGATTTGAACTTTGAATATGAATCTTAGTTTTTGATCTTCAAGAAACTTCAGTTGCTATTTGAGAATGAACTTTGCATCTTATTTGGATTTGATAAAGTCCAAATGGATCCTTGGAATAAGCTTGAAACTTCAATCTTCAAGTCTGAACTTCTCAAGTCGAAGTTGGAGTCGACCTCGTCTGCGACTTCGCCCAAGTCGCACCTGGAGTCGACTTCGCCTGCGACTTCGTCATGTTCGTTTTCACTTTTTCAACTCTGGATACTTGAAGTCGATGCTGGAGTCGACTTCGTCTGTGACTTGGTTTCCTAAGTCGCACCTGGAGTCGACTTGGCCTGCGACTTCACTTGCTTGTTTTCTATTTTCAATGCTATCCACCTTTTGCCATTTGAAGTCGCTTGTGAAGTCGACTTAGGTATCGACTTCACCCCAAGTCGAAGTCCAAGTCGACTTGGTAATCGACTTGACTTCTTTGTTTTCCTTAAACACTTGGCAAACTCATTAGTACACTTTATATACTCAAATTAGTCTTTGTTTAATCATCAAAACTTATGCTTTGGTCAATTTGTTTTGTTTGAGACATTGTTTCCAACAATCTCCCCCTTTTTGATGATTGACAAAACTACATTTGAGTTGATACCTTTCAACACATTAATCATGTTCATATATATTTGTTTGAAAAACAGAGCATTGTCCTAGGTACTTTCAACCATATAGTTCAGAGCTTTTCAAACCATTATCATAAAAAACTATATTCAGAGCATTACTTTCATATCATTCATATCATTCAAGCATTACTTTCATATCATTCATATCATTCAAGCATATTAATCATTGCAAGTATAACACAACTTTCATATATGTATCAAGTTTCAAAATACAATGTAAAACAAAAATGAAACCTATACAAATTACCCAACCCAAAAAGAAAATGCTCAAACCTATCTTTTCTCCCCCTTTTTGTCAATCACTCAAAAAATTTGTCAATTACCAAAGACTTGGTAAATTGAAATTGGGAAATGGGGTAGATAGATTGAGTTGGTTTGATGGGACGGACATGGGCGGATGAGTAGTAGGAGGAAACGGGTGCAGGAGAAGGCTCGCGATGAACTGAACCCGATTCGAAGGGATCAAGTTCAGGCATGGGTCGCTTCTTGTGACGGCCGGAGGCGAGATGATATTGGATGGTACGCAATTCCCGATCGATTCGATCTTGTCGGGAATGCATATTATTGATTGCCGCCAACACTTCGGTCACAAGACTCGTCAGCCGGTCTTCTTGGTGACCCATTTCTTCACGGACGGCAACGATTTCATCTCGCAAATCTTTTAGAGTGACCTCCTCAGATGAGGTTGGAGGCACCCGTTCACGTGCAGCGGACCCTTGTGGAGAGTAGGATCCGTGCGATATGGGAGATGCTGGCTCCTCTTGAGCAGGTGGTGCCGCGGGAGGTTGCTCCCCCTCAGCTTGTGCATTGTCTTCTCGCTCTTCTTCTGAAGCTTCATGCCTTAGTTCAAGCAGATTGATCTTCATTCTTTGGATTAGTGCTTTATTTATGGCATTTGTGGATTTGAGCACTTCGAAAGGCTCGCCTTCAATATCCACTTTGAAGAATTCAAGAATCTTTGTGATCCACGTGCCATAAGGGAGGACTCCTCGTGGGTTATCCTTTCTAGATGCCAAGGCTTCAAGAAATAACTTTGGTAAGCTCACCTTGACCCTGTTGGCCACTTTTCATAGTATCCCCGCTTCTTGTGGGTTTAATTGGTTTCTTCCACCGCCCTTTGGGTAGATGCAGTGGGCAATGAGAAGTCTGAGCACTCGTAGCCTGGGTGAAAGATCCATGTACCGAAGGAATTTGATTCCTGGATGGTACTTGTTGCTCCGGGTGAGCTGATTATACATTTGATCCAAAGTGAGGTCTTCTGGAATAGGCTCATCCTCATACGGGACTCCAAGTATGTGTCCTAAATGACTCATTACTTCAGTCGGACCTGCAATTATCCCGATTCCAAGATCCATTTCTACTCCTTTGACGAAGGTTTCATAGTATTCTTCATCCCATAGATAATAAAACATTCGAGTAAGATCTGGATAGACCCTTTCATCTTCCTTTAGCAAATTGGTCCATCCTTGAAAATCTAATAGATCTTCTATGTCGGATCCATATTCTTTCAAGAAATTAAAATCTATAATCTTGGGTATGAATACCTTCCGTTCGTAGAACTTTTTGTAAAAACGGCTATGTTGGAGCTCGGTTTTGAAGTAGGTAGTGGGCATCTTCAATACTTGGGCTTTCCCAGCCGCAGTGCCCCTTTTGCTTGTCCCGGATTGTGTGCTCTGTGAGGTTTGTTGTTGACTTTCCGACCTGGGTGCTTGATCAGATGATTGAGTAGTGGTTTAGAATCAAACCTGTTTACCCGTCGAAGTTGATGGTTCCTCTCTAGCTCTTTTTGATGGAGTCCTAGTTCTTCTAGGAACTTCTTTTGTGTGAGATGAAGGTTGTGGTTGTGTGGGAACCCGTTTGGGGTATGGTTTTGATACAGCTTTCTTTGGTGCCATTTGGAGCTTGGAGTTTAGGGATTTTGGAGCTTTGGGAATCTGAGAGGGAATGTCAGTGAGAGAGAGTTTGAGAGGGATAGAAACAGAGGGAGAGTGAGAGAAAAGTGAGAGAGGGAGTGAGGGAGAGAGAGTGGCGGTTTGCCGGAGACAAGGGAGATCGAAATCGCCGGAGAGGAAGACTGTCGCCGGAGAGGGAGAAAGAAAAGAAGTAGAGAGGCTGGAGGGAAATGAGGAAGGAAGGAAGGAGAAGAGAAGAAAAGGAGGAAAGACGGCCGAATGCGAAACGTCGCGCGCGGAGTCGACTTTGCCCTAGGCGAAGTCGACTTCGGTCCCTCGGAGTCGACTTCGCTTCTGAAGTGGAGTCGACTTGACTCATCGACTTGACATTTTTCAATTGTAATTTTCTTATTTGATTTTCCCTAATTTAGCTCTATCATACCCATATCATTCCTAATTTTATAAAATGATTCTTTGGATAATGGTTTGGTAAAGATATCAGCAATTTGGTCTTCTGTTTTCACATATTCTAAACATACATCATGATTTTCAACATGTTCACGAATAAAATGGTGTCTCACATCAATATGCTTGGTTCTTGAATGCAGTACACGATTTTTAGTCAGACAAATTGCACTTGTATTATCACATCTAATAGGAATATCAACATAATCAATACCATAATCTTTCAATTGTTGTTTCATCCAAAGTAATTGGGCACAACAACTACCGGCGGCTATGTATTCGGCTTCCGCGGTAGATAGAGCAACACTTGTTTGTTTTCTTGAATACCATGAAACCAACATATGTCCAAGAAACTGACAAGTTCCACTGGTACTTTTTCTATCTACCTTATATCCGGCAAAATCTACATCCGAATAGCCGATTAGATCAAAGGTTGACCCCTTTGGATACCATAGTCCAAGATTGGTAGTTTTTATCAAATATTTAAAAATTCTTTTTACAGCAAGGAGATGTGATTCTTTTGGGCATGCTTGAAATCTAGAGCACATACAAACACTGAATAGAATATCGGGTCTAGAAGCAGTTAAATATAACAAGGATCCTATCATGCTTCTATAAAGCTTTTGATCGATACTTTTACCGTTTTCGTCCGTGTCGATCTTGATTGTAGAGCTCATTGGAGTGTTTGCCCCTTTGCTATTCTGCAATCCAAATTTCTTGAGCATTTTCTTGACGTACTTGGACTGGTTCAAGAATATCCCTTCACTTTGTTGCTTAATTTGCAGTCCAAGGAAGAAATTTAATTCTCCCATCATGCTCATTTCGAATTCGCTCTGCATAATCTTAGAAAATTCTTGACAAAGATTTTCATTAGTAGCACCGAAAATTATGTCATCTACATAAATCTGTACAATTAAAATATCTTTGTTTTTGTATTTGATGAACAAAGTAGTATCTACTTTCCCTCTTAGAAACTCATGATCAATCAAAAATTTGTTCAACCTTTCATACCAAGCTCTTGGAGCTTGCTTTAATCCATATAGTGCTTTGGTCAATTTATAAACATACTTTGATTGATTCATTTCTTCAAAACTAGGGGGTTGTTCAACATATACTTCTTCATTCAAATAGCCATTCAAAAATGCGCTTTTTACATCCATTTGGAACAATTTGAAATTCATATAAGAAGCGAATGCTAGTAGAATACGTATGGCTTCTAGTCTAGCCACGGGTGCATATGATTCTTCAAAATCGATTCCTTCTTCTTGAGAATACCCTTTGGCCACTAATCTGGCCTTGTTTCTAATTACAAGTCCGCTTTCATCTAATTTGTTCCTAAATACCCATTTGGTACCAATGATAGTGTGATTATTTGGTCTAGGAACTAAGTGTCATACATTGTTCCTTTCGAATTGGTTTAGCTCTTCTTGCATTGCAATAACCCAATTTTCATCATTGAGAGCTTGTTCAATGGTATTTGGTTCAATTTTAGATACAAAGGCATATTGACCATAAACGTTTTGTTTTGATCTTCTAGTTTTCACTCCTTCATATACATTTCCAATAACTTGCTCAATTGGATGGGCATTTTTGAACTTTAAATCAGTTGGAGGTTTATAAGAATCATTACCTTCACTTACCTCTTCCTCCATGAGATTTTCTGGCTTGAGCTCGAGTTCCTTTGGTTGTTCTTTGCCTTTTGTCTCATCTGCATCACTTAGTTCATCCTCCTTTCTCGGAGTTTGATTAATTTCATCAAATACAACGTGTATGGATTCTTCAATAACTTGGTTTCGTTTATTGAAAACTCTATATGCTTTGCTATTTGATGAATATCCAAGAAATATAGCCTCATCACTTTTAGCATCTAACTTTCCCAAGTTAATTTTTCCATTGTTCAAAACATAACATGTACATCCAAAAGCATGAAAATAAGAAATATTTGGTTTTCTTCCTTTCCATAGTTCATATGGGGTCTTTTTCAAGATTGCTCGAATGGTGACACGGTTCAATACATGACAAGCTGTACTTACAGCTTCACCCCAAAATTTCTTGGATAGATTGCTCTCATTTAGCATAGTTCTAGCCATCTCTTGTATAGTTCTATTTTTCCTTTCTACTAGTCCATTTTGTTGTGGAGTTCTTGGTGCAGAAAATGTGTGGTGAATTCCTTTTTCATTGCAAAATTCCATGAATCGTTTATTTTCGAATTCGCCACCATGATCGCTTCTTATGGTCACAATAGTACTTTGTTTTTCATTTTGCACGAAATTTACAAAAGTTGCAAACATAGAGAAGGCTTCATCTTTACTAGCTAAGAGAATTATCCATGTGAATCTTGAAAAATCATCAACTATGACAAATACATATTTCTTTCCACCAATGGTTAGAATGTCAGATGGCCCGTATAGATCCATGTGTAGCAATTCAAGTGGCTTGGTGGTGGAAATTTCCTTTTTGGTAGAGAAAGGCATCTTGGGTTGTTTTGATAATTGACATGCCTTACAAATCTTGTCCTTGTCATATTTCAATCTTGGTAATCCTTCTACCAAACTCTTTTTCCATAGGGTCTTTATGTTTCCCATGTTTATATGTCCAAGCCTTTTATGACAAACCCATGGATCATTATCAATGGCCATTAGACATTGACCATTTAATTCATCAAGTGAAACCAAATATACATTTCCATGTCTTTTACCACTAAACATGATATGCTCTCCATCAAATACATTACATATAGATGATTCAAACACAACTTTGTATCCTTTATCACATAATTGGCTAATGCTCATTAAATTGTGTTTGAGTCCTTCAACAAACAAAACATCTTCCATGCATGCATTTGAAATACTATGTATATTTCCTTTACTTTTAATTTTACCTTTTTCATTATTGCCAAAGGCAACCATTCCATCATTACAAGGCTTAAGTTTGTGAAACAAACTTCTTTCACCGGTCATATGCCTTGAGCAACCGCTATCCATGAACCATTCATTATTTGCCTTTGCCTTAAAACATGTCTGAAAAAAAATAAGCAAGTAAATCTTATCTCCTTGGTACCCATTTTATGGGTCCATTTGGGTTAGTAATATATATTAATCTTTGTTGTTCTAACTTGGAAAGCCCAAATCTTGTGTTCCTTGGAACCCAAACTAATTTTGCACCACGGTCATGTAATTTCTTAAAATTACATTTGTAAGTTTTATGACCCAATTTATTGCAGAAATTACAAGCCATAGGTAATCTTGGAGTAGGCCTCCAAGTATGCAATGGTTCAATAGTTGGTCTTCTAATCCACTTAAAATTTTTCTTTTGTGGCTTGTATATAGATGCAGTTTTAGTTTGATATTTCTCAAGTATTTGCACATTTGTTTTGCTACTTTCTCCTTGCTCAAATGTATGATATCCAAGACCTCTTTTATGTGTTTGAGAGGTCATATTCAGAAACATTCTAACATTTTCTCCTGGATTAGAGAACTTAGCTAACGATTCATTTAATGATTCGTTCTCCTTTTTCAGCATATCATTTTCTTCTTTTATTTTGTCTAATTTCTCTGCAAGTTTACCATTTACAATTATTACTGCATCACATTGTTTCTTCTTAATTGTAAACTTGCTTCCTAATTTCTTCATTTCTTCATACAATGAATCATATGCAGTTTGAAGTTCTTCTAATTCAGTACATTTGAGGCAATCTTGAAAAGAAGAATAACTTGACTTAGAATGGGAGAGTTTGGAACTTACCTCTTCATTACTTGTGCATTTTGTTGAGGTAGTTTGTTCTTCTTGCTCGATTTGTGCCATGCAGCAGATTCTTGCACATTCTTCTACTTCGATTTCATCGGTTAAGGAGTTACTTGTTGTAGATTACTCGTCATTCACGTACATGCCTCTTCCTTTGTATCTTTGGAATCTCTTATTGTCCCCTCGATTTTTTCTTTGTTCTTTTACTTTGCTTTCTTCGGGAGTTGGACATTGAGCTTGCATATGTCCCGAACCGCCGCATCGATAGCATTTGGTTAATTCTTTCTTCTTTTCTCTGGGAGTTCTCTCCTTGAGGCTTCTGAAATTTTTGCCTTTCCTCACAAATTTTCTGAAACGTTTTGTGAGTAGGGCGATTTCGTCGTCGTTTTGAGAAGAAGAGGAATCATCTGTGTCTTGTGCGGCTTTCAAAGCAATTGCTCTTTTGCCCCTGTGTTGATCTTCATTTCTTCTCTTGATTAGCTCATGTGACATGAGTGAGCTAATTAAGTCTTCAAGCTTTAGAGTGTTAAGGTCCTTGGCTTCTTCTATTGCAGTGATCTTCGGAGTCCATGATTCGGGTAGAGCTCTTAAGATCTTCATGACCTGCTCAGATTCAGATATAGCCTTTCCGAGACCTTTTAGAGCATTAGTAATTTTAGAGAATCTAGCAAACATTTCAGAGATGTTTTCTCTTTCTAGCATTCTAAAGTTTTCCAGTTCTCCAATCAAAATATTTCTTCTCGTCCCTTGGACTTGAGAAGTTCCTTCATAGATAGAGGTTAGCGTATCCCATATTTCTTTGGCGGTTAAGCAAGAGGATACCCTATCATATTCAGAAGCAGTAAGAGCACAAAATAAAGAGTTCATAGCTTTGGCGTTGCTCTTAACAATTCTTACTTCCTCATCGGTCCATTTGGAAGCTCTTTCATCGGTAGGCAAGGTTACTCCATCTTGGATAGCAATCCAAGAATCCATGTCGGTAGCCATAATGAGTTGCTTCATACGAAGCTTCCAATATCCAAAATTGCTCCCATCAAACAACGGTGGCCTTGTAAAAGATTGGCCTTCAGCAAATGCGGGAACGGAAGTAGATTGGGATGCCATAATAATAAGATCTCTTTGGTAAATTCAAAGAACCGCTCTGATACCACTTGTTGGTCCCGAGTTAATGGCAAAACCCAAGAGGGGAGGGGTGAATTGGGTATTTAAAATTTATAACTTAAACAGAAACTTAACCCCGGATTAATCCAGTCCCCTTAATGAAGAATCGAAATGGAAAGCAATATAATGTAGAGAGCAGATAAATAAATCAAACACACAAGATTTTTATAGTGGTTCGGGCAACCTCCCTACTCCACTCTTCCAAGCTCACACTCCTTGTGACTTGGGTTCCACTATTGTATTCTCTTAATACAATTAGAGCCACTGCTCTCTTCTAGATTCAAGCTCTAGGGGGCATATAACACACTGCTCAAGTAGGTGATGAGTCTCACTCCAATCACACACTACTTAGCATACACTTGATCCTAGTTCCTCAAACTAGATCAAGTTCAAACACAAATAAATGAAACAACAAGGAAATCTACACTTTACAGATGTGTAGCAACAATTAGGCGCAGAGAAGAACTTGAAGAGTTGGCTTTGAAGATTCTAAAATGAAGCTCTTGCAGTTTGAAGTAGAGTTCTTCTTCTTTGAGTGGCTTGATCTCTTTTGAGCTCTTGAATGTAGTAGTTAAGCACACTTAATCATTCTCAGCTTCTTCCCTCGTCCACCTTGAATGCTATTTATAATTTTGGAGGGAATCCGAACGTTAGGGGGTAGGTGGCGCGCATTTAATGCGCCAACGTTCAAATAAATTCCGACCGTTGTGACCCAAGTCGCATGTGGAGTCGACTTGGCCTGCGACTTGGCTTCCAAGTCGCACCTGGAGTCGACCTCGTGTGCGACTCCAGTTCTTCAAATTTCCAAGTCTGAGTCTGGGTCAACTTGGCCTTCAGTCTTCAACTCAAGTCGATCCTGGAGTCGACTTGGGTTGCGACTTGGCGTGGTCTTTTGCAAAAACACCTTGATCTTCTTGAACTGGCTTGAACTTTGTAAAAATGGTCTTCATGACTTTGGGTATTGCTTCATTTGAAATAAGCTTGAAGATTAGCTTTGGACTTGATAGACTTGATTTGAACTTCGAATATGAATCTTAGTTTTTGATCTTCAAGAAACTTCAGTTGCTATTTGAGAATGAACTTTGCATCTTATTTGGATTTGATAAAGTCCAAATGGATCCTTGGAATAAGCTTGAAACTTCAATCTTCAAGTCTGAACTCCTCAAGTCGAAGTTGGAGTCGACCTCGTCTGCGACTTCGCCCAAGTCGCACCTGGAGTCGACTTCGCCTGCGACTTCGTCATGTTCGTTTCCACTTTTTCAACTCTGGATACTTGAAGTCGATGCTGGAGTCGACTTCGTCTGTGACTTGGTTTCCTAAGTCGCACCTGGAGTCGACTTGGCCTGCGACTTCACTTGCTTGTTTTCTATTTTCAATGCTATCCACCTTTTGCCATTTGAAGTCGCTTGTGAAGTCGACTTAGGTATCGACTTCACCCCAAGTCGAAGTCCAAGTCGACTTGGTAATCGACTTGACTTCTTTGTTTTCCTTAAACACTTGGCAAACTCATTAGTACACTTTATATACTCAAATTAGTCTTTGTTTAATCATCAAAACTTATGCTTTGGTCAATTCGTTTTGTTTGGAACATTGTTTCCAACATTAATGAATGGTTATTATATGTATGAAAGTTTACCTAACATAAGGGTATTAAAAATGAATGAATAGATGATTTTTTATGTATAGGTTATGTTGATACGTATGAACACCCAACTTGAAAGACAAGTGGGTTAAGGTAGTGTAATCAAAATCCAAATGGATTTATGTAGGTTGGAAAACCTATGAGACATAAGCATTTAAAGTTGATGTGAATAAATGAAATGTTATTTTCATTTATCTAGGCAAAGGCAAGGAAAAGAATGGAAGAAAGGGATTAAGGCGATCTCAGGTAAGCAAGCAAACTTTTCAAATTATTAACTTCTCTTTATGTGCTAAAATGATTTAAGATATTATGTCGATGCTTTTATGAATGTTTCACAAGTGGACATGGACTGCGGCCTGTGATGTTTTTTTCAAAGTGATTTTTAAAATACAGACCTCAGTCTGTGATGATTTTCAAGAATGGATGCGGACTGCGGTCTGTGATCCTGGTTTAAAAGGACATGGGCTGCGGTCTGTGATACTTTAAACACACAGACTGCGGTTTGTGATAAGGATGTATGGTGCACTGGTACAAGGAATAGGCCGGTTGTAGAGCACGATTGGAGATGGACCGGGGCCCACTCTACATATGGCCAAGTCGCTAAGGGATGACAAGAGGCCAGCGGCGCCCTCCTTGAGATGGGAGAAGATGAAAGAACAGCCACCTGGTTAGCGTGCTATTAAGGATGGATTCTCTTCCAAAAGATAGAATAATCACTTGCTAAGTGTCACTACTGGATGGGGACAAATGCATTTGCATATGTTTTGCTTTTGAAAAGCCCAAAGATTGGGACATAAAAGCATTTTTACGAAAAGTTATCCTAAATGGATTTTATGAAATGATTACCCTAAAAATAAGGTGTTTTACACAAAAGTGTAAATAACAAGAATGAAAGGAAATGTTTTCTGTGCAAATGCTATTATGAATATGGATTATGTATTTTATATGCCTTGTTTATTATAAACAAGCCCCAAGACGGGGCTTATGAAAAGGATTTATGTCAAACTTGGTTATGGACATAAGAATGTCCATTTCTAAAGTTCCTAAATGAAAAGTGTTTATGGACATGAGAATGTCCAATGCCAAAGTATTTAAATGAAAAGTGTTTTCGGACATATGAATGTCCATAGCCAAAGAAAATTATGTCAAAAATATTTTTGGACATAAAAATGTCCCTTGCCGAAAAGGCTTATGTGAAGGATGTTTTAGGACATGAGAATATCCTTCTCTAAAAAGGATTTATGAGAAAAAAATATTTTGGACGTAAAATGTCCACTAGCAAAAAGATGGTTTTATGTAAATATCTTGGAACATTATAAATGTTCACACAAGACTAAAGAAAGTTAATTAAAAAGGATAAAACATATATGTTTTGCCTTAACAAGCCCCGATGTGGCTTGTAAATGATGTTAAGGATGAATGTTTATGAAAATGTTCTAGGACATAGAATTGTCCTTATGAACAAAGAATTTTATGACAATATTTTAGGACATATAAATGTCCTCAGGTAAAAAGGTGTTGAAGATGTTTAAGGAAAATGTTTTAAAGGAAGTCTTTCCCTAATGATAAAATGCTTGCTTACTGAGTTGTCACTCACGTTTTGCTTTTTTCAAACCTTAGACAGGTACCGGGAAACACAGGAGGTTGCAAACCTAATCAATGAAGAAAGGTACGTGATGGTAGCCATATGGGCTATAAGGAATGGGATAGCATGATTAAAGTTCTGAGGTAAGTCGATGTATATGTGAACTTATTTAGAATTATAAGTTCTATGTGATTCAATGATTGACTATATGTATGTATGGAATGTAAATGTCATTGTAGAAAAGCATGATGAGATGCTATGAATGAAATATGAAATTCATTACAAGTGTATTGTCGCTTGTATGATGAATGATATGGAATGTAAAGAAATGAATGATGATAGATAAAAGAAATGAATCAAAAAAAATTAGACAAGATCCAATTAAGAACCCACCGCGTGATCAGGGCAACAATCCTGATTCGTATTTACCAATCGATAGATCTTGAGGTAAGGATGTTACGTCTCGGGTTGGGGTGCCACACACCTGTCTTTGGGTTTGGAAAACAAAACGTGAATCGAAACTCAATAAGCAAGCTATGGGTTTTCAGGCAATTCATTTTGAAGGCAACATTGTTTAAAAGCATTTCTTTCCATTCGATAGAAGACACTTAGCAAGTCATCAACTATCTACGAAACAGAAACCTTTTCATAAACCATTCATAAAACATTTATGTAAACCAGTAATGTAAACCAGTTTAATCCCAATATTTGGGCATTTCATAAACATTGGATGTGCAAATGCGTCATTTCCATTCATGACATTATCCTTCATGTTAGGGTATGCTAGCTCGAGGAACATTCTTTCATAACATGATCCTTTTCATCCTTGGCGTCGGACCTTTCGACTTGGCAACGTCAAGGGTGGACTCCTTGTCTTGCTTATGCCTTGACTAGCCTACTTGATTTCCATTCCATGCATGACTTTTAGTCACCCTGGCATTATATACCCTCTTACACATGGTAACTTGTCATTCTCATGTAGAGAATTCTTTGCCCCATCCCTTTTAAAAATCGTTTCAATGAAACGTCATTTAAATCCATGCTTCATCACCTTTCATAAATACTTGTGAATAGTAAGCAATTTACTTATCATATTTGAAATAAAATTTAAACACATATTGAAGTAAAGGAATGGTCATCCTTAAATAACTTGAAAATAATTCATCAATCATTTGAAAAATAGTTCGAAACATTTAGAACATCATTTGCAATGATATTATCATATTTTGATAAAACGAAAAGCATTTAGAAAATTGCTTGCTTACCTGCTTCACCTTAGCTTTCTGTATCTACTTTTTCTTTGCCTTTCCCTATACCATAAGAATGACATTGGATTCATAACATTTCCATTTGCTTACTTAATTTTCGAACCCATAATCCATTAACATACATAATCACTTGAATTCCAAGTCGGGTATACATACATCGCACTCACTTGTTGTAACGCCCCAGCCCGAGCGTCACAACCTTACCTCAAGATCGTTTGACTGGTAAACGTGATCAGGATTGTTGCCCTATCACACAGCAGGTTTTAACAAATATTTATCCAATTAAATATCTTTTCATAGAAGTTTAATTCCTCATATGTTCATTTCATGCATATCTGAGTCATTTCCATCCAATAATGTCATAACTAGACATGATTTTCATAACATATTTCAAACCATCTCATAAATCAGATGTCATTGCATGTATCATCATAGATGTCAACTCAAAATATCAAAGTATTTACAATCATACGACATAAGTTTTTCACAAACATGAAACTTATAATGTCTTCCATTTCCTCAATAGTCAGCTCCTTACTCCTTTGCCAGGTCTCTTCTTTCACCTGTCTATGGGTTTGGAAAACAAAACGTGAGTTGAAATTCAACTCAATAAGCAAGCTTAGGGTTTTCATGCAATTTATTTTGAAAGCAACATTCTTTAAAAATATTTCCCTCCATTCAGTAGAGACACTTAGCAAGTGATCAACTACCTGCGGAGTAGAAAAATTTTCATAAAACTTGCATAAACATTTCATGAAAACCATTCATGAAAAACCATTCACGTAAACCATTCGTAAACATTTCATAAACATTGGATGTGAAAATTCATCATTTCCATTGATGACGTTATCCTTCATGTGATGGTACGCTAGCATGGGGAACCCTCTTTCATGACATGATCCTTTCCATCCTTGGCGTCGGACCTTCCGACTTGGCAACGTCAAAGGGGACTCCTTGTCCACTTACTACCTCGACTAGCCTACTTGATTTCCATTCCATGCATGAATTTTAGTCACCCCGGCATCATATACCCCCTTACACATGGAACTTGTCATTCTCATGTAGAGAATTCTTTGCACCATCCCTCTTTAAACACTATTTCAATGAAACATCGTTTCAAATCCATACTTCATCACATTTCAAGCATAATTGTGAAACAATAAGCAATCATTTATTTCAATAAAAATAAATATTTCAATACACATATAAATAAGGAATGGCCATCCTTAAATACCTCGTAATGAAAACTAAAATCATTTAGAAAGCTGCTTGCTTACCTCGCTTGCTTAGCTTTCCGTTTTGCTTATCCCTTTGCCTTTTTTTATACATATAAGAATGATATAACATTCATATATTTCTTTTGCTTGTATTCAACTTAGTTTTCCAACCCATCTTCATTAACATACATAATTCCTTCGACTTCTCAAGTCGTTACGCCCATATAGCACATACTTGTGCACTACATGGGCTATTACTCATCACATTAAATCCCATAAATAGGGTAATCATCCAATCACATAATAATCATCCAATAATTATTATTTAGTGGCTCATTACCTTCCTTAAGACATTTTTCACTTATTTTCCAATATTCACACATCGTTGCTCATTTTAAGCACCCGTTGTGGCCTTAACCTCATTAATTAATTCTAAAATTTGGAATTACATCATGCAATTCAAAACAGATACATATTCATAAAATTTATCATATTTTCATACATTTTTGTATAAAACCAAATTACATGAGCCATTCATCACCCTTGCATATCTACTCCTTCTCATATGTCCATTTGGCAACATATACATAATGGATTTCATAAAATTTGCTAACTCAGAAATTTAATCCATATTTCAGCAGGTTAATTATCCTTAATTACCACTATACTTAGGGTATTTTTATAGAATGTAAATCCACTAATCATAGATTTCCAAAACAGCAACTTTGGAACCCATCTTTCACACGTTTAACGTGTCTTTTGACACATAACCCTAAGCAGTTCAATAAATCAGAATTTTCAGAAACTAATCCAAATTTTCCTAACCAAAATTTATTTTATTAACATATATATCAATTTAGATCATTTATAAATAGGTTTAATATTTCTTTTTGATTTGTTTCTCCAACTATCCACATATGCTGAAATCAAGCGTACTGAATTCTCGAAAACTTGAATTAATATCAAATCAAGTATTTTTGATCTGAAATTTATATCATACCTTAAAAACTATATTATTTAACCAAAATAAATATTTCCAGCAAAAAAAATCAAGTATTTATATTTATTTTGGTATTTTTACCTTGCTAGAAACCAACATCCATTTCCAGACAGCCTGAATGACGTTAATAATCCTAATTTTTAATTTTTCTGTTGGTCTTAAATATATATTACATGATATAATGTAAAATTTTCAGCCCAAAATTCCTTGTATAAAAATTAATAAAAATCCTTTTCTACAACCAATTCTGTCACCCGTTTTACCCTATTTAGGTGAATCTTCTTAGATTTTTCATTTGAAACTGGGTTATCATTTTAAGCTGAAAAATGGGTAGTTCCTTAATCACCCCATAATTATTCTTTACAAAAATTTTCATGCTAAAATTCATCAATTTACTGTTCCGTTCGTATGTTAGTTTACAATATCATATAACTTCTAGATTTGAGACATAAAATTAAGATAATCATCTTTTCCCCTTTCTTTTTCCTTATTTTTCCTTCCTCCTTGCTGGTCTAGAGCTGGACGTGAGGCTGCCTTGGGGGAGAAGAATTTATGCACTTAGAAAAAATGCCCAAATCATGTGAACGTGCAATGCCTTTGTAGAGCTGGATTTTTCCAGCTGTGGGCCCCACTTATTGTTGCATTTTCCACAGCAATTTAATGCCCTCTTATCCCCCTTGATGTTCTGGACATTTTACAGCCAAGTAAAATACATTTTCACCATTTTTGAAAATCCAAAAATCAGCTCACATCTTGACCGTCCACTTGTCCACAATTGCCCTTCTTTACATAGCTCTGAAGAAACTTGTTACTTGCTCTCCAAGAAATCAACTTCCCATTATAATTAGCTTAATTCATTCCATTCATCTCATAGATTTCATAATTTTATTCCATTATTTCAAATTTCATCTCACTCCGACGTTTCTACGTCAAGTTATGACCACTTGAATTTATCTTTTGGATTTGGGAATAAAAACAATTAATTATCACCTTAATTCCATCATGATTCCCTTAATCCAATCCATTCATAAGATTGGGCCCACCGTTGTGAGCTTACCTTTCAAATTTCATCGAAATCCGCCTTGTTGGCGTCAAGTTATGAATTTTCTATCTTTTTCACCTTAATTCCATAATTACATTTTAATCTCCATGAACTAATTCATGATTATTAATATGATTATTCATGACACAATATCGTCATTAAATCCTCATTAAGCCCCTCGGGTCATACCAACTCACTTTGGCTCCGGCGATTAAATTTTTAACCACCGTTTCCAATAGAAACCCTAATTCAAAATATCATAAAATTCTAAAATCATCCAAAAATTCCATTTAATCATATATAAGTCACATGTACATGTTCAATGCACACATTAAATCCTCCTTAGGTTGGGGTTTTACACTTGTGCATCATACCATCCATTCCATATTGTGTTTTAAACCCATATTTAAGGAAAACACATAATTATCATTCATAAATCAACATATGGGGATTTATATCTCCTATTAACCATTTTTCATCTATTTTCCATTTTTCCTACGGTAATGCTCATTTGAAGCATATAAGTGATGTTTTAAGCTTCATAAATAAATCTCAACATTTGAGATAATTCAATAATCATCCATACATCAACATCCTTATGCATTTCATCACATATTCATGCATATTTTGCATTTTTAGCAATTCATATAAGTCATGTACCACTTATCCATGCTTAGCCTTCCACATACACCCATCTTACAACACATAACTTTGGTGTTTCTTAAAATTTCTCAAGTCAGCAACTTGTGTCCTTATTCAGAATAATTAAACCCCTTAATTAACATTTAATTTATGGTCTAATTTCATATTTTCAATTCATTCATCATAGGGTTCCAAAACAGCAACGTTAGGACCCATTTTTCATCCTTTCAACGCCTCTTTCAAGACTTAAATCTTAGCAGATTTTTCTTACATAAAATTCAGAAATTAAAGATGCGTTTCTTAACCCAAATTTAGGGTATTATCACATATTCAAAATCCATAATTTATTTGTTTCCAAAACAGCAACATCTTAAACATGTAGGGTATTCATTTTGACCCGTTTTGACATGTCCAAATATAAGTCCTTAAAAATCAGTTTTAGGGACAATATTTCTAAGCCATTTTGGACACTCAAAGTAACTTAATCCCATGGTAATTTACCCTCCATAACATTCATAAATTAATTATTTACAAACAGCAACAAAAATCACATGTAAGGTACCCGTTTTGGCCCCCGTTTGGACGTTCAATACATGTACCCTAAAAAATCAGATTTAGGGAAAACTCATCCAACCCACTTAGGCCATCCAAAGGGTACTTAATTTAGGGTAATTTACCCTACAATTCATCCATAAACCATTTAAGCACTTCTTTGTATCATTTTTAATTCAAAAATGAAAAAATCGGGTATTACTTGAAACCCTAAGTTCCATTTTTGCTAAAATCATTAAAAAATTCTTAAATCAACATATGTAATCCAAAATAATATGAATTACATCCAAATCATCATACTTTAATCATACAGCAACATAATTTAGGGTTTTGAGAATTTCCAAGTTAGATTTCATCTCGAAATACAACCCTAACTTCCCTTTTCACTCTCTTAAAATCTCGATTTCGTTCTTGTCTTTCAAAAATCATTCAATACCCTTATCAAGGCATCATTACTCATACTTTAAGAGTTATTTATGAACCATATTCATGGCTCATGATTTGAGAGAGGAACTTAGGTTTTAAGAATCTAAAACTCAATCCATACTTACTTGATTCTAAGAAACCTTGAATCCAAGCTTCCCTAAATTAGTTTCTCCTCTTTTCTTCCTTCTTTTCCTCACTTTTTCTTCTTATTTTTCTTCCTTTTCTTCCCCTTGGTCGTGCTCAAGGCTGCTGCCCTTTGGAGATATTTTCTCCCTTTGAGAATTCTCTCTCAAAATGGACATTTCATGTGGTGCTCCCCCCTTTTTATATTTGTTGATTTTTTTTCCGTCTTTTGGGGCCCATTTTGACACATCATGGATAGGGTATTTTAATGAAATATTATCCCTTGATGACTTGGCTAATTTATATCCAAGTAAAATACCCATTTTTCATTTAACAAAAATCATCAAAATACACTCATTTATGGAGTGCATTGCTGTCCACTATTTGCAACATCCATGAAGCTTCCTTTTCAATGATTTTTTCCATGAAATTCCACATATTTAATTGCCCATTTACTTCACCTAGGTGTTAAGCAATTTAGATATGCATTTTAGGATTTTTAAAAATCAAATTCCATGCCCAAAGTGCCATTGGATGTCCATGGTCATGCTACATAATCTATGCCTCATTTGAGCTACATATTAGGCATTAAAGCAATGCATTTAAATTCTTGACTTCCATGGATTTTACCCTTAAATAAATCCATAAAATTCAGCTTCATTCACCTCCATTTGACACCTTGCATAGCATTAAAATAAGTCATTTAACTCACTTGCTTTAACATAAATGCTATGGTAGTCTAGGGCGCACAAAGTCAATGCTAGGCACCTTTTTTCAATTAACCACTTTTCATAGTAATTAAATTAATCCAATACACTCATATAATAGATTTCATAATTTTATTCAATCGTTTGAAATTTCATCTCAAACCGACGTTTCTACGTCAAGTTATGAACCTTTGAAAATAACCTTAGAGTGTGAGATTAAAAGTAAATAATTATCACCTTAATCTCATCACTTGTGCCTTAATCCAATCTGTACATAATGTTGAGCCCAAAATCATGAGCTTGCCTTTAAAATTTCATCTCATTTCGCCTTATAGGCATCAAGTTATGAATTTTCTATGATTTTCAACATAATTCCATAATTTCCATTTTAATCTCCAATAATTATATCATGGAAATTAAAATAAATATTCATGCCACATTAGCATATTCTAATCCTCATTAAGCCCCTTTAGTCATCTTGACTCACATTGGGCTTTGGCGATTAATCTTAATCACCATTCTTAATTGCAAACCCTAATTTGCAAAATACCATTAAATCATAAAAATCATAAATCATCCATAATTCATTTAAATAACACATGTATCATATTTATAGACCTACTTGGGTCTGGGTATCAAACTATCTTTTATCCACATCGGAATTAAAGAGAATTCCGACAATTATTCTTGCCTTCATTTTTCTTTAGCTATTTACCATCTCTTGCTATGATACGTAACGCCAAGCTCTGTGGTATTATATTTATAATTTTTTTTCCTTCTGTCCATGCTGACTAGACACGGTTTGCTACACCTTTCTGCAATAATTTGTAGAGACTTTTTATCAACTGATAGCTACAATTAGCTTTGGTCGAGCTAGCCTATCCTTATCTTGTTGCCCCTTATGTCGTGGTCAGGTAGCTTGAGGCAATATGACCCCATTGGTCACAGTTAAAGCATATTTTCTCTCTTGCCTTAATAACTTGACAAGTTCTTGCCACATGACCAGCTTGTCCCACATTTATAACTTTAGTTTAAACCTTTTAAACCTTCTCCAAAGTGTTATTTGTCAAAAATACCACAAATTTGAGGACCTATTATGGTATAGCTTTTTTTCTTTTTCCTATCACCTCTTTCTTACTCCTTTCTTGTCCTACACCAGGTTCCTTAGTTTTAGTGGCAATTTGTCTTCGCCCTGGTTGTACTTATTCAGCCTCAAGATGTGTTGTACTTTGGTGTCCTATTGAAAGATATTTCTTATTAAATTCTTCCATAAAAATTTTGCCACGTTACCTTCCTTGGTTATGGCATAGTATCCATTAGGGTTTCCTACCACTCATAAGTATTGCCACCATTCATAGGCATTGTCACCATTCATAAGCATTGTCAATCAATGGTTAGGTAACACATAAAACTACATGGACAAACTTTAAACAAGTTCTTGATTTCAGTCATCCACTGCTCAGCTTGAATAGGATCTGATTCACCTGAGAACTTAGGTGGATGCTGAGCTAGAAAGGCATTGATATCCTTCCCATTCATTTCTATCATAGGATCATTAATCCTTAAAGATTTGGATACTAGGTTAAGAATTATTACTTGAACCGGTCCATCCCTTCTACCTTCTTCTAATTGGTCTCGTTGGTTATTTTCCCAAAGACCTTGTATTACTTCTGCTGCTTGGGCCGCCCAATCTCGAGTGACCTGCTACACGGCTTCTTTTACAGTCGTAGTTATCTTTTCCTCCATTCATTCTACTTGTGAGATGTTACCTGTAGCGATAGCACCTTCAACCTTTGACTCAGGGTTTTTAGTGGCCCGTTGTTGACGAGTTCTTGGACTCACTTGTCCTCACTACCCTGGTCGCTTGGATTTGCTACTGGCTTCTCTTATTCCCTGTTGACTCATAGATTCATCATTTGCAATCGCCTTTCCCTTGTTCAAGTGCTAAGGTGATAGGCATGTTGTAGAAGGCAACATGTAAAATCATATTAATATGATCATCTCTTATCATAAAACAATTCATATCATACATAGTCAATTACATTAACTAGAAAGATCAATGACCTTTCCTTTTTCATAAGTACTTAGCATCTGAATAAAATCAAATGCACTTATATTTTCATAACATCAAACATCATACATTCATTTAGGAATCAAAAGGATCAAAAGAAAACTCTTTTTTTCCCTACATTTCTCATTTCTATCTTTCCTTTTCATGGTGTAAAGTTGCTTTTCTTTACACATACAGATTATATTCACATAGCCTGTCATTTTATCATAAACATAAAGTTTGAACCAACAATCATTAGAGAATCGGTACCTAGGTGCCGCCCATATGGCTTTAGAGCATTGCACCTTAAACATAGGTAAAGTCTAACACAATTTTGTGCTATATTAAGTGAGGTGTGGTAAACCTCCAGT